>JAKGUB010000284.1:7610000-7815000 GCA_026261675.1 Hippocampus mohnikei | reverse complement strand
CAGAAACACACACACACACACACACACACACACACACACACACACACACACACACACACACACACACACACACTAACACACTAAAACAAAATGACTCAGTGCGTAAGCCTCTGTCTTGCTGCCAGTCACAGTCAGGTTTGAAATTCACTATATTGTTGTGGCATATCTCTAAGGATTGGCAGAAAGAATTGTTTCATGGAGTGGAAGCCTGTGGTTTTATTCCCAGAGAGAACCTTGGCGAGCAATCTGAAGGGCACTTTGGTTGAAAAAGCAGCCCACCTTGCCTTAGCCAAAATGGTTGTGACAGGAAGGCAGGGACGTCCCACCCAACCCCCCCATTGCCCCACTCCAGAAAAAAAAAAGAAAACTTACAACAGTGAAACAACTGACATGAAAACCTTTTGCTTCCAGTTTTCCAGTCGTTTGCTTCCAGTCTGTAGCATGCAGTACAACTGCATGTAGAGCGCAGCAGCAACAAAACAGACAAGACTTGGGCTTTATCCTTATAAATAAATAAATAAATAAAAATAAATAAATAAATAAACAAACAAACAGACAAATAAATAAATAAACAAATAAATAAACAAATAAATAAACAAATAAATAAACGAATACATAAATAAATAAATAAACAAATAAATAAATAAATAAATAAAACTTCCAAATAAATGTTGTAAAAGAACAAATTCTACAAGTGAAACAATGTAAAGCCTTCCAATTAAATATTTGGATTTAAAGTGTCAGACCTGGCTTCGATTGCAAAGAGGTGGGGCGAACTTTTGGATTGAACTATTGACAAAGTTGTCATTAACCTATTTTTGTTGTTTGGACCATATTTGCCTCCACCAAGAATAAGGTAAGAAATTAAGCTTCGACAGTACTTGGAGACATGAACAACAAATACCTTTGTGCTTATAACTTGAATTGCTGCTCACAAATGTGCCTGCACTTTTCCGGCTCTTTCCCAATTAAAAAAAAAAAGATGCATAGCACAGTAGTACCTAAAATTTCAACCACAAGCTGTTTTAACCCACCACAAAAAACGTCAAAAATCCCTTGAGGCAAACTTGGTAATGTTGTTATGCAACGCAGCAAAGAGAGGGGTGCTGTGACCTCGACATCAGAGAGACCGGGCAAACCCGTACAAACCTAAGAGGGCAGCCACTTTGGGTCCAGAGGCAGTAGTCCATTTGCATCTCAAAAAAAAAAAAAGAAAACATTCCTTTGAGGAAAATATTCTGGACAGAGTGGGCCGCTTGTTCGAGAAGGAGATTGTTGCTTTTTTTGAAGCTTCTCAATGCCAAACTACAAAGTAGAAAGGCCCTCTCTTAACATACGGAGACGTTTCACACCCTCTCTTGAAGTCATTTTCCCACAATCTTTTCTCTCTCCCAAAAATGA
Organism: Hippocampus mohnikei; assembly: GCA_026261675.1. Taxonomy (NCBI): domain Eukaryota; kingdom Metazoa; phylum Chordata; class Actinopteri; order Syngnathiformes; family Syngnathidae; genus Hippocampus; species Hippocampus mohnikei. The sequence goes on along the minus strand of JAKGUB010000284.1, from coordinate 7,813,599 downwards.
TCTCAGACGGTGAGTAAATTGGCCACTCAGGGGGCGGTTTGCCACAAAGCAGGCGAACGAGTGTTTTCTTTTTTTTTTTAAATGCAAAATTCACCAGCCACGTTACAACAACAACAGCCGTCATATGATAACACCCTGGGCACCCACGACGACAGATTCTTCGCCAAAGAAGGCTTTTGGATTCAAAGTACAACCGTTTTCAACAACCAAGAACAGTACCGCTGCCCCGATTGATGATCACGACCTGGATGCCTTCGAATACATTCAGTGCATGTGTATATTCACAACATGTCAGAGTTATACCCGGACAACAGAAGAACTCGACTCAGGGAAGGTTGCTGGCGCAGCCGGCCGGGAGCGGATCTCTCAGAGCGGACGGCGGGCAGTCGCCCCGCAATCACACTCAAAGTCCCTCGTGTTCCTCGTCGGTCTTTTATTGTTTACATATGCAAAATACAAAAAAGACACCGCCCCCCGATATTTGCATACCACACCCCCAGTCCGACCCCTCGGTCGGAGATGTGATGAACGTTTGTCCAGCTTTGAACCACAGATACTTGAACACCGTCTCCCACGAATAAACAAGTTGCAGACTTCGCAGATGACAAATGGTTGGTCGCCTGGGTCTTTTGACGTTCTAAAACACTTAGTTCGGAACTTTAAACATGATATCATTCAGTTCATAGATTCCTCGAACACAACAGGAGCATCAACTGCAATACTTAGGCAGGAGTGCTGGAAGCGAGGTCATGAAAACCCCTAACGCACCGGAAGAGCATCCAATGTAAATAAGTAACCACGCTTAGGCATCCCTTGATGCACGGGCCTCCGCGGCAAACTGCATTAACACCGAAAGGTCACAGGGACACAAGACGTGTGGATGTGCATCAATATAAAGCCATTAGTCGGGGACCCTCTTGAGATTTCTCACTTCACTATAAAGCTGCCTATGTGAGAAGTGACCTCAAAGATCACCCCCCGCCCCCACCGCCCTCCTCTCCCTCTTTAAAGCTGATGCGTCGCTGGTGATACACGACACCCACAGTTTGCGCAGCACAATGTGAGGGGAGCAGCGAGCCATTTTGGCTCTTGCAATTTGCCCTAATGGTTTTACATACCTCATTCAGTGGAACAGTCACTTTGATTTACCTGAGTGGTCCTGGCAACTGAGTTTCCAGCGAATGGGTGCCATGTACAACAGCGATAAATTATCCAGAGGATGTGTTGAACAGATAAATGGCTTTTTGCTTGAGTGCCGTCTCTCCTGAGGAGAGCGTGGGCCTGGAGGGAATGCCTCAGTGCCACCCGGCTCGGTTCACACACTCATCTACAGTTCGGCAATAATGCTTCGGTAACATAGTTGTCCTTGTAATTCACTTTGACTGTCAATTTGTGCTCTGTTTTTTCGGATTCATCTGTTAACAAATGCCTTCAGGAAATTCTGAAGACGTGGGGAAATGCAAGGAAGCAATTTTCAATACAAGTCTCCGTTTTGAAATGATTATTGTTGTCCTTGTTCGGTAAAATCTCTTTCACCCAAAATGAAAGGTTTTTGAACCTTTGATATGTTTTCGGGTCAAAGTGACTTTATTACCCTTTGTAAGCTGTATAGGGGACGCCACACGTCACGCCCAGTGTGGATTGTCGGAAAATGGCAATTGGTGACGAGTTGAAGTTATGTGTGATTATGAATCTCACTTGCGCTCCGGGCAGGGCACACCCTGCCGCAATATGATTGGCCGTTGCACCTAAGCAGGACATGCCCGATTGCATCCAGGCAGAATGGGCAAGCGAGGATGATGAAACAGGATGACCATGAGGCCAAAAATGTATTCGACGACGATCTGCAAAAGTGACGTCTCGTCTCCACAATTTCCCCGTTTAGATGAGCATTTATCAGAGAAAATATGTGTGCATACGGTGACGCAAGATTGTCAGAATTTTGCATGCAGGCGAAGCGGCTCAGTGGTGCTCTGACATGTGTGGGATCTACCTCAGTCTCTGATCTGCGATCTGCGCCGGTGATGGCTACTAGCAAAAAATTAGCAGAGGATGGGAGTCTGTAAAATTGTTGGGAGGACTGTTGTTGGGTTATGAAAACAGCCAGAGCAGCTTGGACATATTCATGTACAGCACAGGTGTCAAAATCAAGGCCTAGGGGCCAGATCTGGCCCGCCACGTCATTTTATTTGGCCCGCGAAAGCAAATCATCTGTGTCAACTTTCATGATCCTGGCTTAAAATTGTACCGAAATCTCAAATTTTTATACGAAATAAATTTTTGTGACCCTATTTGTTCTCAATTGAGCAATACAGACGAAGTTACGAACATCCGAGTTACAAACAAACGGTACATATTTTAATAAATAAATTTTGCAATAATTTGGTGACCCTATTTGTTCTCAATTGAGCAATAATTGAACAATTATCTGACTGATTTCAAAATTAGTGAGCCATTGTTTTTTTTTTTATATATACATATAAAATACGATGTGATGATTTACTGTCTTAACAGCCCTCTGAGGGAAGACGTGACTCCAAAGTGGCCCGCGACATAAATGAGTTTGCAAATTCACAAATATAACATGCCTATTGTGTAGATATTATATTTTTTTAATCATAGCGAAAGAACAAACCTGTGTATTCAAATCCCTCCCCTTCAGCTGGCCGTTTGACGACCGATTTTTTGGTGACTTTTTATTTATTTAATTTATTTATTTATTTATTTATTTTACAGTGGCCTCAGCCAATTATTTTGAGCCGGTGTTGTTACCACATTCTCTGTTTGGGCTCGTTCAAATTGCGGCAGATGTATAGACGAACAAACATAGCTACGTTTCCCTGCCAAATCATGCATTCAATTCATCATCCACCATCAAAGACCATATGGAGACCATACAGACTCTCTGAATCAAATACTGCATCGACGTTGGGGGAGAAGCGTTGCAGTCGCACAAGACTCAAAGGGAGGCGGTGAATAATGAATCAAATTGACATCTGACATCTCATGGAAGGAAGAGGTTCAATGGACAGAGTCAGAGGAAGCAGCCGGCGTTAAGTTTTGCTTCAGGCCTTTTCTGCACCATAGTCAGCAATAACAAGATGAGGTTTAATTACCGAAGGTTAAAGATGAAGAAATAGCATCACAGCATAAGGAGGGGGAATGGTTTGGTCTAACCACGATTGTTGAGAGCCATAGTCATTCATAATCAATCATGTTGCAAATTTATTGAATGTATTGATGTTATGCATTAAGTTGTATTATTTAGCTATGACTTGTTACATGTTGTAATTAGAAATAAAACTACTGAAGAAAGTATTCAGCAGTCACTAACATTACACTAACAATATATTGCCATGTAATCAACATACAGTATGTGCACATTTTTTTCAAATATATTTTTAAACTATGCTGTCATAATGAGCACCAACGACTCAGATTCACTTTCAAGTTGGAACTCATAAATCCTTATCTGGGCAAATCCTCTCCAAGTTTTTTTCTCTTTGAATAGTTGCTAGAGTGATTGGAAAAGTTTCTGAATGGAGTGGCAATAAGTTGACAACACTGTCGAAAAACACAAATTGTCGCTTTTTCACTTATACAGCCCTCACACATACACCTCAACATAAAATGAGCTGCTTCAAAATAAAAGTCGATCGGACAGTATTTTACAAAGGTCTGCTCTAGCCTAATTAGTATAATATTTAAAGTTCAAATTCAGGATCCTTGTCACGAGAGGTCAAGTTTGTACTGTTGTGGTCGTAAAGCACATTATTCCATCCTGACATTTTCTTTTTTTTTTTTTTAATAAAAAAGTATGTCACCCATCTGATAAGCTTCATTTAATCATCGCGATGTGTCAGCACATAGGAAAAAAAAAAATCCTATTCCACTCCATCCATGGAAGTTTGAACAGACATAGAGAAACATACCACTGCGAAGGGCAACCCTAAAATAGTCGACTAGTTTAGTTGAGGTATTTTGGGTCACCTGGAAACATCAAAAATGCAGAGTGCCTAAACATTTTGGGACAAGGCTGTACAATTCACTCAGATAGATTTGTGGACTCATCTGTCGAATAGACGGTACCATCTGCTTTTTGTAGGCGTATCTCTTTCCTGAAGTCAGAACGAATGCAATACAGCTTTTCCAAGACCTTGAAGCAGATACACGGCATAGAAAAGAGATGGACGGATGAACGGTTGGTGAGGGACATGACTGTGGTCGTAAACGCGACAAGCGAGGAAATCACAGTTCAAAGTTACAGTGATAAATCTTTGGCCACGATTCACTGGGGAAAGTTGAACCTCAGTGTAACCTCCCACGAACTAGGGAGCATTGATTTCCTTTTAAATGGATCACAATCTCCTTGATTTCTGCTGTTCGGTGACCAGACTGTAAATGGGAAAGATTTATTCGTGGAAGCATTCACCATTTGGTTTTTTACGAATCCTGAAGGTGCTTTATATTGGTGCCTCTTTTGGTTTGGCCACAAACGACTTCCCTTCCCAGCAATGGTGTTTACTCATAAACTGAATGCTGTGAAGGTCGTCATAGGAGAATGATTCATGGTATATTAATCCCATTTTGGTCATTCTCTGACCCCCCCTCCTCCCTACTCCCACATATGCATAAAACATCCATGCAAAATAATGAAGACCTGTCGGCGAAACTGCAAATCATTTCTAATGACTCCCCAGATGCTGGAACTCCCCCATTAGGGCCACAAAGCATATTGGTCCACAATATTAAAGTGTTGATGAGGGGGGGGCAATGTTATTTGTTTTAATGGTGCTCAAAATGTCGAACTATTGGTTTATCGTATGATAGAACGCGGAACTCTAGGTGACACCATCAACATAAATGGACAAACTCTTTTATTCAGTGGAAACCTATGACTTCACTCTCAGTGAAGTCAGCAAACTGACACTCAGACAATTAAAGCTCCAGAACTCACACAATATTCTACTTTTGTCCATATAACACGTTTGGCGAGAAAAAATGTTTAACTTTGCACCCCACAACATGGAAGATGTGTCTCTCGGTTGAGGGGTATGTCTTCCTTGACACCAATTCCTATTTAGACGTGGTTTTGGCAAGATCTTCTGGAATCGCAGGGCATTTTCATTTTGTGTTTTGTTTTGTCACATGGTGACTGCAGCTGGATGGATGATGGCTTGTGGACGATGAGAAGCTGTTGCTCCTTATTGCATGCCTGTGTAAATGTGTGCGTATGGGGTAAAAGACGATCACGGGAGGTTGGTTGATCGAAAAGTAGATCGAAAAGGTTGGGCACCTCTGCACTACGGTCTCCATCATAGCTCAGCTTGGAGATTGTGAGAACGGAATTAGTAAAATCAGTAACTTGGAAACTGGGGATAAAACTCCACGTGATGTGTCATTTCACATCGGAGTTGAGCTGCCCATCCAGACCCACACCACGGACAATTTTCTTTCACAAGGCGGTCTGCCCATTGCTAGAGTGAGTCAACATCACGCTGAGAAGTAAGACTTGTCTGTGCTGTAACTTCATGGAAAGACGTATGGAATAGGTGACTCGGAGGAAATCATCAGGTGACAAAACCGAAAATGTGGAAGAACATCGTGACGCGGTGGGAGCGGGAGCATTAATATTTAAATGCATTCTAGATGTTTTCATTACATATGCCGGTAGAAAAATGATGGTCATAAAAATGTTGGAATGGACCATGGATATCCGCACTCAGAAAGGTTTTTAAGTCCAATGGATTTAACTATTAATGTTGTTAAACCGCAGCAAGTGAACATATCTGTCCTCTGTGGATTAAATTGTATGTTCAATTCTTCATGTTTAATAGGAGGGGTAAACATCGACTTCTGGGACACCACAGCGGAGGCAAATGATCAGTAAAATCAGCTAAAAGCATTTCCCGTTCTGAACATTAAGTGGGAGATTCAATTTCACCGACCCGGTGAGACCGTTTTCAATGAAAAAGGCGTCGCCGTTAATAGAGGAGGTTACATTTTCTGCGGCAATTATAAGGACACACCATTTCAGCGGTCACAGCGGGTCATAACACGATAAGGACATGTGGAATATGCTGATATGATAGAACATTCGCGCTCAAGGTTATGAGGCCAAATCCACTCGGAATAAGCGACGCATGTACCAAGGTGAATCCATGCTCGTCCTGAAACGATACATTCAAGTCAAGAAATAAAGACAAGACGGTGGGCAAACGCACTCCTGTTTAATGGCTTCTACGCAACCGATGTGTGTTATGTTCAACAAAATAATTACCGCCCACGGCCGACAAGGCCACATTTGAAAAACAAAGCAAGCAAATAAAGGGGCTTTTTGTTGAGAGGAGGGTCTTTATGGGGCTTTAAAAGAGTTGCAAAGCGAACAGTGGCTGCCCCTATCAAGAGTTTCTCTCCAAAACAAACTCCTCGGGGTGCCTCAAGGTTGTTTTCCTGAAAGCAGGCGTGTACATTGATCAGGAGTAAAGTCATGATTGCATAAGGTGCTCTTGTGGACACTTTTGAAGCAAATAAAAATCAATTCATTTGTCTAGTGCAGCGGCTCTGAACCTTCTTAGAGGTTCCGAACCCAACCAGTTAATATGCACATTCACCGAACACTTAGTGAAAAATACATGATTTATCTAAAAAAAAATTCAAAATATTTCAAAAACACATTTATTAAAAAAGTAAATACAATTTCAAGAAACAAGTATAAAGTACTTTTTAAAAATTTACGACGTACTATCACGACAGTCACACGACGACTGAGCGAACTAAATTTCCCACAGCACTGATTGGACAAGCAATGTCATGTGAATATCTGCAGCCAGCGATGGCCATGTTAAGTCACGTGGGTCTTAACCTCCATGGCAGAGGCTCCGTCGAACCCCTAGGACCGATTCACCGAACCCCTAGGTGTCGATCGAACCCAGGTTAAGAACTACTGGTCTAGTGAATACAAACTGCGTTGTCCCCACCTCGTTGCCATTGCCATCTGACTTGGCAGAAATGCAATGGCTTCATACCGGCCACTTATGCAATTGCCGGCTATGTGGTGTCACTGCATCAAATTCATGGAAGTATGGGACACGTATCAACATTTGTATCATAAAGGCTGACATTAATAGTCTATTCCAATCGCAATAAATATATTCTCTCTGGGTTCTTCCTCTCACAGTTCAAAAGCAGGTCCACTTGTACATGCGTACAGTTTGCACTCTTATGTAATTATTTCAAAAGGGATTTTTGATTTGCCAAGTTCGTCAAATGTAACATGAGACTTCAACATCATGGGGTTTACTCTGGGAATTCAAAGCAATGTTTAAAAAACATTGAAAATGGAAAGCAGATCAGTAAAGCCAAAGAACAAAGTGAATTGGTGTTTGTCGTCACAAGCTTCACTACTTTTATTTGTTAGTCTTCCATCTTTCCAATTAGCAGCCGTATTTGGTCTACCTAAAGGACTCTAACTTGGAAAAGCAACTATCTCAAAATAATGAAACGAGTTGTATGTTGGCTGATTGATTTGCTTGATTTACAGCTGTCAGGCAAACATTAGTGCATCACCAAGAACTGAATTTAGGTGACTTTCAAAATAAAACTTCCCATGATGATGAATTATGGACACCGCAGTGGCGCAGGTTACTCGTATGCCTGCCTCACTCACAGGAATTTTGTCTTTCAATCTCCGCCTGATGCCTTTTTGTGTTTGGACTTAGCATGTTTCCTCCAGAGCACAAACATTTGCATGTGAGATTAATTAGTGACTCTCAGGGCGTACTTTTTGAGCTCACTTGGATCTTGTACCCGATATTAGTCCACCTCCCTTCCTCTATGTCTACTTAATAAAAGAGGTGGGCTTTGGCCAAGCACGATTGGTCATGCACATACATCGTACATATGTCATGCAATTACTGTAATGTGATTGATCAGGAGCATTTATTCATCATAGCTGTCACCTTGCATCAACTAAATAAATCCGACAACTCAATTTAAGACCACGGCACGCTAGGTCACACTCACGGGCAGATGTGTAACTCATGCAGTGGTTCCTCTTGTCAGTTTTTTCATGATCTCAATCGCACGACGGAAATAAACAACAACAAGAAATGACCCAAAGTTCTGAAATGTTGAAGTGATGGCACAACTAGATGGGCCTAGCTCAAATGATTAAAGAGCAGTGTGAGAGCGAGCCAGCGGGGGGGGGGTCTGGCATGGTTTGGGTGGCCAAGCCTTACTATGAGGAGGCCCGAAATTGTCCATGAGTGTGAACGTAACAGTAGGATAGACTTTAGCTCCCAGGCTAATCCTGACCTGACATTGATTAACACGTTGCTTCACAGTACAGAGGTCCAAGGTTCGAATCTGGGCTTCGGCCTCCCTGTGTGGAGTTTGCATGTTCTCCTTTGTGCCTGCGTGGGTTTTCTCTGGGTACTGTGGTTTCCTCCCACATGCGAAAAAAAAACATGCCCGAGTTTTCTCTGGGTACTCCGGTATCCTCCCACATCAGAATCAGAATCAGAATCATCAGAATCAGAATCATCTTTATTGGCCAAGTATGTAGAACACGCTGCATTAGTATCATCATCATCACATGTGAACAAAAAAAACCCATGCACAGGTTTTCTCTGGAAAAAAACGTTTTTTTTTTTTTCTAAGGATAAAGTTCGGCAAATGGATGGATAGATTTTAGTTCCTAAGTCCAAGACTACAATCTTACGGAATAGCAGCAGTGCGAACATGAAAAATAGCTTCAGAAAATGTAACACAAACAAAACAAAAAAAGTCGACTAACCACAAAATATTTCGACATACAGTATATAGAAACATGCAAAGTATAAAAATACTAAGAAAGTAAATACAACATGCACGAAACTTACATCAGCAATACTCGCCATCACACAATGTCGGTTTGAAAAAGGGGAGTCGAATTCATTTCGAAACAGTGGTGTCCTTTCCTGTTTGAAAGGAAGCGCCTTTTCCATCTTTGCCTGACCTAGTGACATATCCCACAAAGATTAAGGAAAGGTCGTGTGCTCTTTCTTGTCAAACAGATGTACTCAGTTCATCACAATAATCATATTCATATTTTCACTTCCCGTAGGTGTCATGTCAAACATGTCATGCTTCATTATATAGCGAACATCATATTTTAAGTTGATTTTTTTGCGTCATGCACTGAGCTGGTATTTTTATTTTTATTTGTAATTCATGTGCAAATCACTGCTAAAACCATCTCACCCAAAAGCGGTTTCATTTTGCTTCCGCCAAACATGAAGCTGAAACCGCTCGTGATGTATAGAACATGTGAGCACTGCCAATGAATCAAGCGGAAAGATTGAGGCGGCTGAAAAACAAGGACACCGCGGCACACGGGGGGGGGCGCGTTCCTCCACAGTTGGCGCTTCCATGGCTCACGGCTCCAGCATACATCTGTTGAATGAATTAAGATCTAAAACGGAGCCAATTACTGAAGAGGAACACAGCCTCTGGTCAGCGTGTTCTCTGGCCATTTGTGGTCAGCTGCTGATAACTGCGGCTGGACTCCATCTCCCTCGGTTCCGCCGGCGCGACTGGCTGAGTCTGGTCCAAGGATGGCCATGTGCGGAGCGACGGCTGCAATAAAAAAGCCGACCTGACTGACTCATGCTGTTTATCAACGAATCCCTTCTCGAGTGGGTGTGAGGAGGTGGACCTCTTTGTTTATGTGTCTTGATATTCTGGCACCTATTTAAGCATCCTGATATTCATAATCACATATGTGCTTCCAACCGTTGGGGTGCTTTAAGGATCTTTCCTCTTTTATAGGTAGCTTGATCTGGAAGGAGGAGGCAATTATTTTTGATTGGCCACAGATAAAGAGCTTTGCTGCGCAGCAACATGCCAGCCAGCTCTCCTTTGCACTGAAGTTGCTGTTTCCGTGGCATTCACACTTGAATGAATGACAGCAAAACCTTAGACGAGTGACAGTTATGTAGTTCCGAGTTTACACCCTTTCAAAAGTTTTGGAACGGTGAGGCCAATTCTTTTTTTTTTTTTTGCTGCAGAAAACGACATTTGACATGAAAAGGATGCTTGAGAACATTAAACATTAAGTTCACTTAAGGAGATTGCACCTTCTGTTTGCATCCGCCAAAGCTTTCAATGCTAACAAAAGAACCCCGACTGACAGGTGTGTCCTCCGGCATTTTTATTCAGTCAACAGAAAGCAGCGAATGTGGAAACAGGCACAGAATTTGCTTTCATTTGCAGGTGAAGTAAAAGGTGTCGTAATCCGCCTTGATATGTTCACTGGAGACAAAAAACAAAAAAAACAAATAAAAAATCCTGACAACCTCAAAACTGTGAGAGGGATGTGGATTGCAATAGCCCACCAAAGTCCAATCTCAGATTTGTTTTTTCTCTCATACAGCTCGTGGTTCTTTCACAACGGAAGACTATTGCAATTAAAACCTGGAGCTGTTATTGTATCGTGAATGTTACGCGTGATCACCAGCGGCACTTTAACCACACCCCCACCGGCACACAACCTTGTCATTCAAGAATCTTAAACGCAGTTATAGCCAGTAAAGCCAACTACTACACCAGAAAGTCATTTCACACCAATTAAAAACCGCAACAATCTGTTATTGCAGACCCCGTTAATCCTGCCGGCAGCTTCTGACAAGATGATGCATTGAGGTCACTAGCATGCCGAGTGTCATGATCAGAATGTCTGTGCTCGTGCCCCCCCCACTCACCCTACATGATAAAAAGCAACATAACATGGTCAAACAAAATTAAGGAAAATCTACATGACAAAAGTGGGGAGATGGGAGGGGAGGAAAATGGAGCAGACCAGAAACTTCCGTAAAATGGCATCGATTTCCTTCAAGTGTGAAGAGAAATAAATAGAGAGCATCTGTTGAAAGCTGTTGGTGAGATAATTAAAACTGGCACGGTACCGGTCTTTGCCCCATTGGATTTCATTGCCTGTGTTCAAGTGATAGATTATTTTGAATGGGAATTGGGTCATCACTGGTGAGCTGATGGCAAAGTTAACACAGGTAAGCAAACCGGCACATTTACCCAGTCTTGCTTTGTTGTGAAAACCTTCGTTAAAATGACACAAAACAACCCCCCACCCCCACAAACAAACGACAAAAAGTAACATTGGCAAAGGGATGCCTTCTTCTCAATGAGTTGACTACCCCATGGGCTATATTCATCATTTCCTGCTCTTCAACCAGTGGGACATGGTCTTTTATCAAATCGCTCATCCCATTGGACCTATTACGGGGGATTTTCTCCGAAGGAATCATATTATTAATGGTTTTCTCATTTGAATAATTTTTCAATAACAAGAAAATGAATTTCTGCGTCCCCAGACTGCTTACATTTATGAGGCCTGCCATTTTCTAATAGCTTGCCTGTGGTTGTTGTTGCATTACTCTGAGCACAGGCTGGAATACTCGGTGAATTGTGTCGATTTGAAAATGATCTTCACCTAATTTGTTATGTTCAAGTGATCGTTTTTGTGTTTTTTTTTTTCCCCTTACTGAATCAACCCGAACATCGGTGTCATGTTCTTAAAGCTAAAAAAAAAATCCAACTGCATTTCTTAAACCGCATGCTTGCGCTGGCATAATACTCAGTCAATAATACTGTCAGTCCATCACTGATGAATGTCCAGTTTGCTGGGGAATGATGAATGAAAACTGACGAACTAAGCACAAGACGGAAGTGGTTTCCCTCCATTGGACTTTGTCAGTCCATCACTGACGGACTTGTGTTTTGCTGATGAATGAAACGCGCCGTGTGTGCTTGTTCGCAGGAGCGAATGCGCCGGGGTTGCTTCTGGCAGAGCAAAGGAGGTTCGGTCCCTTTGTCTTCTGACAGAAAAAAAAAAAAAGATTGAACATATCTGGTGACCTGTGGTGCTCATTCCCATTCACCAAGCCTGCTCTTTTTATAGGTCATCCCAGCCGGTAAAAGGAAGCTGGTTGTGTTGTACAAACTTTTATTGGTCCCAAAGGACATTGCCCTAGATCTACTTTTCAATCAACCAACCACCTGCGATCGATACGCACGTACACACGCATGCCATGATGAGCTTGACGCTGAGGCATGCGACGCACTGAGGCAGCCTGCTAACGATCATAGCTCACGTGTGCTGTTTTAAAATGCTTCTCTCTGCCCTCCAGATTCCCATTCTTGGTGAATTGTACAAAACAAATTCTGAATGGGCGGCCCGGTAGTCCAGTGGTTAGCACGTCGACTTCACAGTGCAGAGGTGCCGGGTTCGATTCCAGCTCCGGCCTCCCTGTGTGGAGTTTGCATGTTCTCCCCGGGCCTGCGTGGGTTTTCTCCGGGCACTCCGGTTTCCTCCCACATTCCAAAAAAAAACATGCATGGCAGGCTGATTGAACACTCTAAATTGTCCCTAGGTGTGAATGTGAGCGTGGTTGGTTGTTCGTCTCTGTGTGCCCTGCGATTGGCTGGCAACCGATTTAGGGTGTCCCCCGCCTACTGCCCGAAGACAGCTGGGATAGGCTCCAGCACCCCCCGCGACCCTAGTGAGGATCAAGCGGTTCGGAAAATGGATGGATGGATGGAAATTCTGAATGAGAATAATGATAACGATAAAAGATATGGCGCAACAACTCTGATCACAAGCTGCAACTGCAGATTGCTGAGCGCTAACAACTTCCGGTGACGCAGTCACACGTCACCGTAGGTTAAAGATGACCTGCTTTATTTTGTTTTCTTTTTGTGAAAGCGAGACTGATCGAATGATAAGGGTGCAGTGTGCAGTGACACAAAAATATATATTACAAACATGCACAGAGACACAAATGCACAAATGTTTTTTTTCCCCTCTCTTCATCGACTTGGGACCAGTCCTTGATCTACTGGTCGATCGCGATCGACGTAATGGGCACCCCTGTCCTAGATTGTTTTTATTTCAACACTCACCACGCTACTGTTAGGCTGAGCCTGAGATGAGCACAGGACCCACAGGCAGACACAAATAAACTCAGAACTGGTTTACCGTCAGGAAGCGGGACAGGTCGAGGAGGCAGGAACAAAAGGCAGTCAGAGAAACCAAATCAAGGCGTATGGGAAGGCTTGAATGTAACAGCTAGGCAGCACCGAGTATGGCAGGGAACATTGCTGACGAACTGGCAACGAGTGGCTCTGCAGACTGGCCTTCATGCTGCAAGGGCTGATGAGGTGAAGACTGGCAGGTGTGTCGGTGAGACAGGTGCAGTGATTGAGGCGACGCCCAGTCCACAGTGAATTAAGGGAAAGGTCACAGAACACTGACAATGTGTTCAAACAGTTATGTGTGAGTGTCTGTGCTGTGAATACATCTGACGTAGTAAATATATTCTCAACTCCGATTGGCTGTCGCCGACATCATGCCCCCAAAGAGGAAGAAGAAAAAGAAACTATTGATCTGATGGTCTTAAAATAGCAGTTGAAGAACTGTAATTTAGTGCTCAGAGAATCATGGTTAAAATAATGGCGACAGACTGACGGTCCAAAAATGCTGGTGATGAACTGTAATCTAGCAATGACGAAAGTGCGGTTAAAATAATGATCAAGGGTAGGATTGGGTTCTGTTGACAAGAATAGTTGGGTGTTAGCGTTAACGTATATATGTAAATTAGTTCAGTGCAATTTACGAAAAATATGGCCAATAGACAGTCAATAATGAAAAGAAGTGGCCCCGATACACAGCTCTGGTGAACAACAGAACTGACTGATACAGGCGGGAATGGAAGGAGTGAAATTTTCTCAAGTGCGCCTGGAGAGGAATGACTTTAAACGCTGAAGTGATTTTGGAGTTTGACAATACATGTGAGCCTATCAGTGAGGATTTTGTGACCTAAGAATGGGGGAAAAAAGGAAAGAAGTCAAGAATTCGCTTCCATATTGCAACCGATTTGCAAGAGAAACCAGACTTGAGCTGTTTGTACTTTATTGCTGGAGAGATGGTTGAGATGCAAGAACATTTTGGTGGTCATTTTTTTTCTTTCTTTTTTTGAGTGGTCTGAGACTCCCGGTGAAGCTCCTGCTGCTTGAGAACAGTTTGGTAATGATGCCATTCGAGTACATTTTTTCAAATCAACCTTCCTTCCCTCAAAACGTCTCAACTCTTTTTCGAAAACAAACATTGGGTTCAACTTTTGATAGCTGTAAAATGCACTCAGCAAAAACTCCGTCAATGCCTGATCCTCTGTATTACTGTTACAAAGGCTTTTTGGAAGTTGAGCCGAATTTGAACAGAAAACACATTTCCTTAATTAACCAGACAAGGAAGGTGGGCTTCACGGTTTGTCTGACTTTGTTTGATCACTCCTATTAGGTTGGAAGCACGTAGTTTTACAGCAAGGCACCCACTATGTATTTGTATTGGCTAATTAGATTTTGTCTCTTCTGTCATCACTCGGAAGCCGTGAGCGCATGTACAAGGTGTCCTCTCGCTCTTTGTCAAAGTTCTACCTGACTCCTTATTGTTGTTTCTCTTTTTTCCCCATGCGCAATAACAAAAGAAAATTCATCAAAACTAGTAAACCATTTGACAAAACTAATTTCAGGGTCTGTCAACACGCTGACTTGCGCGTGAAACAATACTGTGGATCAAGTCAGCACAAAATGACAGATAAGACTATTATCATGACCTTCTGTCCGGCCTATTGTGCTGCGCTGCGAGCAGGGGAGCTAAAAGAGTGTACACAAAGATTTGTGGTCTGGGTGTTTACATGGGATATTGACAAAGCGCGCGGATGAAGAAGGTGTCCATTAAAACACTACCGGCACTGCTCTTGTCATTGTTGAGAGTCAAATCATTTATCCTTCAGATGTGGCAAGAGGACAGAATCAATGCAGGCAGAGTGGCTGACGTCACTGATGCAGTACAGTAATGGGCAAGCTTTATGATGTGGATCATGGGGAGACTACAAATATGTTTTGAAACAACGCTTAGACCAAAAACAAGTATGATTGAAGGACTGACCCCAAAATAATACATCCGCCTTAAAACTTGACCTTAAGAGTCTATGATAGAAGTAGTTTCTAAGCTGAAGGTGAAGCCAAAGTGACATAAACTTGAATTCTCTCCAATATGAAGCAATTGTGTCTTGACGTAGTTCAAAATTTCATGCCAACAACCGACTTCTTTGCCATCTTCAATTGAACTTCAGGTTTTCAGAGACTGAATGATTAAATCCATCTCATTCCCAAGGCTTAAAATGGAGTTTGGAATCAGGACAAAGTTGAAACCAGCACAAGTGTGACCAAATGCTATTTTGGGTCTTTCTTGAGTCCATAGTCTGGACGGGTCTGGTTTCAGTTTCACACAGCATCATGTTCATTTGGAAAATTATGTCTTTGGTTCGAGTTATACTGACAAAATCCAAGTATCCACAAATCGGTGTTTACCAAACATAGTGTTTAAGAAACCCAGTGAAGAGATGCCAGAGTAGGAGTTATGCGATCCCTCTTACGAGTACCAGTGAAGAGGCGAGCATCAGCATTCTGGACCAACTGGAGACACTTAATGGAGGATTGGCTGACTCCAAAGTAAAGTGCATTACAGTAATTCAGCCAGGATGTACCGAAGGCATAAATTACTTTTTCAAAGTGCTCACGAGAAAGGAGAGGCTGTACTTTAGCCAGCTGCCAAAGATGAAAGAAGCTGGATTCAACAACAGTACAAAATTGCCAATTCAACATCACTGTCCAGTTTAAGACCCAAGTTTGAGACTGTTGGATTAAGATAAGGAGCCGGGGGGCCAAGTCATGGTTAAACAAAAAAAAAAACAAAACACAAAACATTTTTCATCCCAATTATTGACATTGAATAATTTCAATCACTGCCCTAAACGATTACTATCGCATCTGTCTTTGTATGCAGTTTCCACTCAATCAGACCAAATAATTTCAAAACCATATCCCCAAACCACTGGCTGATACAAATGTAGGATTATTCACTGCTTAAACTGCTGTGATCGCTTTACAAAAGACACGCTGTGATAAAATCCTTTCAGTAATGTAAACACCATAATTAATTTTCCTCCATTAGATTAATACTTTTAAGTCTATTAAAAATGATATTTGGGGCCACAGTTTTAATGGGCATGGTTTTGTCAAGCTTTTAACGCTATATGTTAAAAAAAAAATTGTAATATTAAATGTCTTGACTCCAAAATGAAATACCCCGATGCTCATGAATACTCCGACAGGGTTAGGTGGAGGTTTTGGAGGAGTGTTCCACGACTTCAGACTATTTTCACTGCAAAGATGATACACAATCGTGTCTGAGGAGCAAAGGAATAAAGAAATAGACATATCTTCAATAGGATTCCGTGCAATAGCTGAAGTTTCTGTGTGTACTCTGCTTTACGCTTGGATGTCTTCGCAATGTAGCAACTCGAGACAAGTGACAAAGAAAACTTGGTACTTTATATTTCGGATGAAAAGAACAGAGCAATTGCTTGGAAATTTAATGCCGTTTGTTTTGTGTACACGGGCTGTCAGAAATATATTCCAGGACTGGCGTCACAAAAGACACAATTCAAATCCTGAATATAGCTTCACTGTCCACGTCTTCAGAACGGGACCTCTCATTGACCCCTTTGAGCTTTGAAGAGAAGGGCGGGGAGGGGGAGGATCACATTGAGCTACAGTAGGTTGGCTGAGTAGTGAAGCTGGGATTGGTACTGTTCAGATATCAACCGTTATTTCTCTTCTTTGCTTGTGCAGCTGTTTTTCCAAAAACACTAAGGCTCGGCCGTGCAATGAATTCCAACCCAGCGAATAATAGAAAGAATGACAGTTGGAAGAGAACTTGAACGAGAATAAAGACGATGAAATAAATCAAGTGAATGTCACCGACACGCTATTTCACCCATATGACATTATAAATATGGTTAAATATCATTTTAAAACACAATCCAGTGTATATACTCAAGGTGTCCTTGAACGGTGGTGTCCTACCATTCAGCCATCACCAGACACTGCCTGGCGCCAGCACCGGGTTGTCCATCTCACATTCGATCGAGTTCCGCTGGCTTCCAACCCGGAAATGTATTTTTTAGTGTGTCTGTGTGAGTAGGTGACGTCATCGCACTGCTGCATTTGAAGACGCCATGGAATCTCACTCTTTAACTTCTTCACACTCACAACTTAGAAAGATTTCAGATGCATCACCAACTTGGTCCAAACAAACAAAAAAGTGCTGATTTTGTAAGCATTCATATCCAGCACGCCGATGATCTTCTCAGCCATGAACTGTCGGTTGCTCACGACATTGTGAGCAGGCGCTTTGTCGTGGTGGAGCACTTGTGAGTCGCCACGCCGCAACTTTCACCTCTTTTTGCAGGTACTGTACACGCTGCAGGATCTAAACCTGATGGTCAAACGCCTGGCCCTGTGGCAAGAACCCGCAGTGGATGGTGCCCTTCATATCTAAGAATGTGATCATCAACATGATCGATTTTTGGGCTCGTCTTTCTTTCTTCGGTCTTGGTGACGAAGGATGTCTCATACTTGAAGGTCTGTGAATCAGAGTCGAGCTTTTCCTTCGAACTTTGGCTAATAAGTGGAAGTCAACAAAATCTGCCAATAAATTAAAGAAGACTTCCAAAGATGAAACAACCAAGGCTCCATGGCCGTGTGTCAATTTTTCTGGCATCCATTCACTAGTTCATTTGAGATGATATAGTCTTCCGGTAGCTACTGTTATTGTAGCGAGCGCTGAAGATAAAGAACCAGTGAAAGTTCCCCAGAACTTTTCAGCCTCTTTTTTTAATATGATCCCTTTTGGTATTTCTTCTTGCATTCAATTAAATGTGTATTGTTGTCGGCAGTAAGCTCTACTAATTACAATACTAATTAAAGCTGCAAGCGGCGATGAATGGGTCCCTGCACCACTACGTCCGTCAGGGGCATTGAAAAGTTATGAGATTTGCCAGACGGGGAACTCAATGAGCGTAGACGGCGCCAATGAATCTCATCAGGGTAGCACCTTCATTCCACGTTTGCCAGAGATCTGACCTTGTGGAACTGATGTGGCCAGTCATCAAATTTCACAGCTTTGCTCTGCCCACATATAAGGATGAAAACTCCATGCTATATTGTACATCAGCGGTCCCCAAACGGATCGATTTCATGTCAGACAGTATTTTCAGAGACGGGCCTTTACGGTGTGGCGGACAAATACAACAAAATAATATGATATGACCTGGATGAAAACTGTGGTATTTTCGAAACATAATAATAAACATGAATCATGACAAGAGGAACGTCCTATCTGGCAGCAACACTCTATACTCATTTTTCAAAATAAAACATCTTTCAGAGTCTGAAATAACTCAAACGGATGTAAGTTATTTCTTCTTTCTGTGCGGCCCGGTACCAAAAGACCCACGGACCGGTGCTGGTCCACGGCCCGGGGGTTGGGGACCACTGCTGTACATGGTTCACAATGGGGTAAAAAAAAAAAAACTGAAAATTAGGACAAATTTGCTTTTGAAGACTTCTGATAGGGGGTGGCTTCAAATTGCAGAATTGTTGTGTTTTTTTCAATAAAGTGTTTTCAGACATTTTTACGAGTCAATTCATGACATAAAAATTCAGGTTGCTTACTTCTGGCGTCTGCAAAAAATTTCGGGAAGTGCATCAAAAACAATTCTACTGATTATTCATTTGACCAGGAGGAACACGCCTGCCAAATGTGGTTACCAGTATTTTTTTTTTTTTTTGTAAGGAACAGCACTCAGAATGTATTTGACCTAAGAAAAATAAGGTCAGGTGAACAAGGCCAGAGACTGGCTAGTAAATAGTCCAGCGTGTACCCCACCTGTGACCCAAAGTCAGCTGGGATAAGATCCAACTCACCCGTGATCTTAATGAGAGCACAATCTATAGGATGGATGAACGGAAAACAAAACAATATAGTCGTTCTCGAACCCTGATTAATGGCCTTATTGATTAAGTCAAAGAGTCAAATTGCAGTTTTAAAGTCTTCGGTTATGCAACAATGTTTCATAGATTTAGTGTATCTGTGATCCCTGAACAGAAAAGTGCTTTTTCAGAGAGGCCGGTCCTTGCCATCGAGACATGCATGACAAAAAGTATGCACGTAGCAACACACACCTGCCAAATGCCCTCACTCTGATCACATTGTTGATTGATTATTGCACCAATCATGTGTCAGATGTGTTTACAGGTTGCTCAGGGCTGATTGGGAAGCGAGGAAACAAAGTCAAAGGGAGATATAGATTTAAAGTGGAGGGATTCATAGTGTAAATGAATGGAATCCATTTCACTCGCAGCAAAAGCGAAGTTTACCCCTCAAAACTTAAGACAAGTTCTGAGTCAAAACACAAAAGATCAATCTTCTGACCTCTTGTCATAATGAAATATCTACTGTCATCTCCACAACCTCTGCACTGATGATTTGCTGCACAACAAGGTCACCGTGGCGATATATCCCATAGGTAGTCTAAACGTTTGCTGCTGCCGGGTTGCTGTCCATGCCATCATTCAAAGGTTAAACTTTGACGGCGCTGTGAGATAGAGTGAAAACTGCTTTTTCTTAGTGGTAAAAATGAACAAGATTTGAATTTTGAGGAAGAAATTGCCCAGAAATAATGACAATACTGCAATTCTGAAAAATGTTGGAGGGCGTTTCCCTCCAGCAGGCGCACCTGTTCCGCATTTACCAATCAAGCCTGCCATGTATTGAAGGACTGCAAAGGTGCCTAGTCCAGAGGTCACCAACATGGGCAACAGGTCGCCCGCGAGGACTACATGAGTAGCCCGCGGGCCTATTCCGAAAATAGCGCACCACTGATTAGACACTGTGATTCTACAGGAATATTGCAGATCATTTCAAAATGTGAACACTGGCAGATATTTAAAACAAAGTGTGGCCAATTGATATTTATCTGTCTCATAATTTTTGTGAGAAATCGCTAATATGCTCAGCGTCTTCTCAGAAATGCATATCAATAATCATTAATTAGAACATATGAAAGTAGTTGGAGCACATTTATTTCAAAAGTGCATACAATCGAACTGGTAGCCCTCCGCATAAATCAGTAGCCAAGAAGGAGGTCTTAGTTTCCTTTTGCAAACGCTTTTTTTTTTTTTGGCATTGTTTCTCCTGGCTCTTTGTGACCATCGATTTCTTGTTTGTACATTGTCGGTGCGCTTTTCTGTGTTTTTGTTATTGCACTTTGTCTGAGCCTGCATTTCTGGAATCCCAAAACATGATTCCAAATCCAAGAACCTGACAAGATAGTTATGTAGAGTCCTCTGATCTTCAGGAAAGTTTTTCGACTATTCAAAAGTGGGCATGACGTCCGCCCCCTTCACACGACAGATATTCTTTTATGGATATTGCTCTCGGCCTGCCTGACCTGTGCAAAAATGACATGGAGGTACTCAGTCACACAGGGACGGTAATGAACACATTTAATCACAGCTTCCGGTTATCCTTAAAACAGCAGATGGGAATGTTATTAAAAACCGATGGGTGGAGGGACTTTTGGGGGAAATTCGTCTCACAAGATCATTGTCAATTCATGTGTAATGACACCAAAAACTTTAGAGGAAAAATTAGAAAATTCCTTTGTTACAATTATGTTCTCCCTTTCTGCATGACTGCAACAGTTCGCTGATTTTTGTTGTTGTTGTTGTTTTCAACTAAAGTTTTGCTGATCCATGACGAATAAAACCGCGACGTGGTGGCCATCGGGAATTTCAGGAGATTACCAAAACAGCCGGTCCGTTGCAGGTCCGGACAGAGTCTTGTCGAAGCTATCCTAGCGCAAATAGGAAAAAGAATAGTCAAACATGAAATTATTGACAAACAAATATATTTTGTGAAATTGTTATTTAAGCTAAATAAGACGCTCTTAAGGCTTTTGTCACCAAAATCTAACAGACCATAGTAATGGGATTTAGCAAATCTGTATTTACAAACTATGTAAATCAATAAATAATCCAATAAATTAAAAACTTGGATACAGGGTCGAAAGGTGAGTATTTAAAAATTAATTAATACTTCAGTTTGAATCAAATGAAATGCCCAAGATTTAAATAACGTTGCAACTTTCAGCTGTGACTGCTGACTAAAATTGTCAAACTTGGACCTACAAATCAGAATGTGATTTTGGATATGAAACTTGGAAATGGTTGCAGGCTTTTAGCAGGCTATCATCAACACGACAGTTACTGAGACAAAACTTGACTTGTTGTTTCTTTGACTTTTTTGGATGTTTTGATATCGGATGACAGTGTCATCACGACGGTTGTTTTTCATGATTGAAAATACGGCCGTTTGCTTGCCTTCAGCAGACGTAAACTTGTATTAGTCCCGAGGGAAATTCCAGTCGTCAGTAGTTTACACACATTACAATTAAGGTGACAGAACAGGTTAGAAAATGAAAATGTCGGAGATTAAAAATAGGTGATAAAAAGCGCAGATGGTATTTAGGGTGCAAATACACATTCAGACTCTCTGTGAGTCCGACTAATGAAGTGGCGATCATCAACTGACCGCGTCCCTCTCAAGGCCAGCCAGTGATGAGCAATGCTGCAATGCCAGAATGACAAAAAATAAATAAAGTATCAATTTGTGGAGCAGGTTAGAGACTGTCACATTCGCACTAACTTCTGATTTTCACTGTATTTTTCAAAAGAATGTTTTCAATACTCATTCCCAATACAACTATTCAGCATACAATTGGGTTGAAGATGTCTTTTTTTGTTTGTTTTTTTTACCCCTAATTGATTTTGTTTGAGAATCCCCGCATATTGAACAAAAAAATACCACGTGCTTACTGCTTTCATCATGAGTGGCCGATTAGAAATGACCAACTCAGCACAAATTACGCATAGCCATAGCTCCACAATTGTGTGTCGACTGTCGTAGTACCAGAACTGAGCTGACATGAGCAAGTACAGTCAAAAAAGGGGATGTAAACTAGTTACTGAATCTGAATTGAGCAGTCGAGGTTCATTTTCAAACATGAGACTTTTCAGTCTCCAATCAAGCTTCATCGTCGCAACGTGGCCAAGGCAACTCTTTTCATCGATGTTTTGTTAAGCAGCCCCCCTGCGAGTTCACCCGTCGGGTGTGTAAGCTTACGAGAAGCTTTCCATCACTTTTATGTTTGAGCCTCGCTTTTAATCAATAGCATTTCAATTTATTTCGAGTTAAATTACGCTGGCAAATAGTCAATACCAGCGGGACTGGTTACTATCGCTCATCAACGGCAAAGGCTTTGGCGAAATCAATGATCTTGTTTTATAACATCCATCCGTCTACTATCTGAGCCGCTTACCCGCACAAGGGTCGCAGGCGTGCTGGAGCCTATCCCGGCTGTCTTTGTGCACTTATCTGCTCTTAATGCACTGAGCATCTGACAGTTCCTGGCGCAGAAGAATATCGCCGTGCTCAAGCAACTACCCGACTCACCGCATCCGGCTCTGCGTGTGAGATCAAACTGAATTAATCAAAATGGTCAATGTGACGGTTTGTGGGAGTGCTAATTATAAGATAAGATCGCTGACTTGTTCTTTGTCTAATTTCCTGATTTCAACATTGGTATCTGTCCTGATATGGACCATCGTCTGGATCGGTATGACATCAACGCCACCATTTGCACAGATATCCACATGTTTTAATAAATGGGGGCCGTGAAACCAAAACACAGAGAGGGGATGTGCATATTTGGGTAGCAACTCAAATGAGTCAACATTCAGAAATGATTAAACACAAAAGTGTCATAAAATGGCAGAATGCTCAAGGCCAATTTCGAATGACAGGAGAAACATGAGAACAGGGAGCGAGCTGTGACAGCTCACACTTATTTTGCATGAGGGTGTTGTATTTCAAGATCATTACGACGTATCCGGTTGGAAACGTTTGGCAGCGACTAACAGGCCTCTAATTGTGTTGTAAAAGAGATTTGTCGACATCTCATATATCATATCTGGTTAACATACTCCATATTAAAAGCAAGCGCTCTGAATGGCGCCACTACTCGAGCCATTGTAGCATTGTAATGAATTTGAAGCTGCCATTTTGGAATCCAATTATTGCACGTTGTTGTTTAAACTAGATAGAAGGAACTTAAGACAACAGCGGGGAAAAGGATGGGCAAACATGACAGGGCTATGATTGCGGTAGATGCCAAGCAATACTTTTAAACCATTAAATTATTTGCCCAGGCAGTCATGGTGCTAATCGATTAATTAAACTGTAGGAAAACGAGTTGAATGTCACAAAACAATAAGTAATCAACCCTAAAAAAGAACAATTATAGTATTTAGTATTTCCCTGGAATCTCACGGTGCTGGAGGCGTCCCGGTTCCAGTGGTTCACGCGTTGACCTCACCGTGCAGAGGTGCAGGGTTCGATTCTGGCTCCAGCCTCCCTGTGTGGAGTTTGCATGTTCTCCACATGCCTGGGTGGGTTTTCTCCGGCTACTCCCGTTTAGTCCCACATTCCAAAAATATGACAGGCTGATTGAACACTGATTGAACACTGTCCATATGTGTGAGTGTGAGCACGGATTGTTGTTCGTCTGTGTGCCCTGCGATAGCCTAGCAACCGGTTCAGGGTGTCCCCCGCCTACTGCCTGAAAACAGCTGGGATAGGCTCCAGCACCCCCCGCGACCCTTGTGAGGATAAGCGGATTGGAAAATGGATGGCTGGATCTCACGGTGCTTTCAACATTTGTCACTTTCTGACACATTTGATGCACATTTTATCCTTTATCAATATCACGTTGCGAGGTGGTGGTGGACACCAAAGAGCAGGCAGGAGAGAGGAGCAGGGTGTACTTGACGAATTGTATTTAATAAAACACAGAAAACTAAGTCCAAAGTATCAAACAAAACCCATGACTGAAGATAAAAACTCTAACAGTAACATGATCGAAACAAACCTGACAGCAGCAAACAAACAAACATGACAGTGGCAAAAAGCTACAATGACCCGACACTGAGTGGTCGGGAGGGAGTCCTCTTATACTACTAATTGCTAAACGACCAACAGGTGTGCAGCTCAGGGAGAGCCCTGCAGTGCCACCTGTTGGTCCCAAATCGAATCATGACAATCAACAGGGCAATCTAGGGTGCATGGCAAGGGTGGGCAATTCCGGTCCTGCATGTTTTGTATGTGTCACTGCTCCAAAACACCTAATTCAAATCAGCAGATCATCAGCAAGCTCGACAGAAGCTGAATTATGACCCCGGTCAGTGGAATCAAGTGTGTTGGAGCAGAGAGACATAAAACAGCCAGAATACCAGCTCTCGAGGACTGAAGTTGCCCACCTCTGGTGTATGGTAACCATTTTTGCTCCACTCAATCACGGTGCGTGTGGCAGTTTACCAGCCCAGCGTGATATAACTTGTTCCCTACTACATACTGGAACAATGTGGGCAGTATCAAGTCTGACCTGACCACAAACATGCTTTCAAGCCTCCTGGAATCCACATTCCCGTCATAGAAATCTGTCGTACCTTGATCAGAGCGGGAGAAACGTGAGGGACTCCATCCGGGAGGGAAAATACATTTGCGGCCGGGTTTTTATGGATTCATGTATTTCGATTGAGTCAGAATCACCGAACAAAATCAAACTGCTCCATTTACACACCTCAATCGAAATAACAAAGCCTTATCCAAACGGAATTGTCATTCGGATTTACAGGGGGGGTATAGTCCGTTTTCCAATCCAAACGAACGCCAGGTATTTGAATAGACCCATTTTCAGTTTGTAATTAAAGATGACATAATCATTGTTGGCCCACAAAGAATGGAGGGGAACATTAACTAAACAAAAGCCGACTACCTGTAAAGGATTGTGAAAATTACTTTCAAAAACTAATATTGCTCGATGGAAAGTAACTTTCCGATCCTTAAAGAGTGGGAGGAACATGTTCTACATCGTGGCCTGATGTTTATCTTTACTTCGTGGAGAAACCCTGTGTAAACACTAGAGAAAACTGCCAGCTCTGCTTGGGCCATCATCAACATAAAGAAAACTACAAACTTAAACTACCGTATTTTCTAAACTATAAGGCACTTCGGATTATAAACCGCACCTTCGATGAATGGCCTATTTTAAAACTGTTTTCATATATAGGGCACACTGCATTATAAGAAAATGTTGTAAATGGGGTACGTAAATGGGTTACAATAATGGGAAATAAGACACAGCAAGAGAAATATCAGTGATGACAACAGTAACAGAAATAATGAAAGGACAAAGACAGAACACACAAAAAAAAACAGGAATACAAGCAAACCGACGAGACAACAAGGTACACCTGAACAAGACTGACAGGTAGCTGACCCAAAGGAAGAGTGTAAACAAAAACCGAACGAGACATGCATGATTTGAAAAGAGGGGCACGGGGGAATACATGAAACGACGCTAAATCTAATCAAAACAAAGTCAACGCAACACAAAGAACACTCAATAACCCACAACTATGACTGTGTGAGCCCCTTGTCTGTTACAAAATTGTTATTTCCCTGTTAACGACCCATGTGCTCTTCAGTTCCACCCTTCCAAGAACTGCCAAAAAGATTTAATTGTCCTCAAATCGTCTTTTTTACCTTTGGGTACTTGACTTAAGGGAGACCTTCACTCAAACGTTCCATTGGAATGTTGTTAACCCTATGTTGCATGGCTTCTGCAGGAGTTATTCAATTGTGGTTTGTTTTTAAATTTAGGGTAGATTATGGCCAAATATCATAATAAATTCACAATTTTGGGAAAACCAAAGTGCAGGTACTTCGTGTGCATAATAACTTAATCACTACACAATTACCATGCCAAAAAGCATGGCAGTACTGATAGGTAACACATAGAAACAGTTATTTATTGTGTTGTATATGTTCTATATACTCTTCTGCACAAGTACAATATGGTATTTGGACCTTTTCATCTCACGGATAGAAATTATTCAACATTTTGTGGACCCTCTTTCACACTCACCTTTTCCTCATGGAGGCTGCCATGTTGCTTTTGCTGTTGCGCACGCTAGAGACATCTCGCGGTGGATTTAAAAACTAAAACTGGTAACTTGAATGTGGTTACTGAAGTAACCCGTATGCAACATAGGGTTAAGCTTGTTGAAATATACACTATATATCAAAGATGTACTTGGTGTGGCCATAGGTTGTATTGATAAATTATCGAAATATCTTTAGCTCATGAGAAGTTAACAAAAAAATAGCCATTTGATGATTTCATAAGTCGTTTGGACTTCACTGGAGGCATGCGCTACGTTGTATGGTTTATTCACTCTCTCTTCTTTTCTCATTGCGCTTCGTGTCTTCACATCAATCCCCGGAATGGCGACGGGGCAAACCCCTGGACTACACCCACGCTTCAGACAATATGTCATCACTATTAAGAATACAGAATAGAGGCTACGTTGTCCGTCACATCTCTTTCTTTGTTCAACAGATTGTCAAAATTTGTCAGGAAACATTTTGTCTTATGACCAACTGCTGTATGCTGTCCTATAAACACAGCACGGCCTCATCAGTTTTTGCAATTTGTTGGTACAAACAATCCCACGTTTACGCTCATATTTCACTTGTGCACGCAAGTAAATCATGTAAAACTGAAGGCCAAGGCGGTTTGTATGTAGAGGCTGAACATCACACACTTTGTGATTTATCTCGTTTACCTCCTTTCCGGCACACTTCAATGTCTTTCTCTCTCTCCCTTCACAATTATCTCTTATGGCCTGTGAGGTGATTAATGGCTTTCATTTGATGTCCTTTCCTACCCTTCGCAGAGCACCAGCAAATAAAACCGTGGCCCAACAAACAAATTGTCCCTCAGAAGAGCCGTAAAAACTGCAGCGGTGGTGTTGGGGGTAATACGGGGGACTGCAAAGACAATGAAGCGGCGCATTTTGGCCATCTGAAAGAAAAGCGTTTGCCGAGGAATGGCCTGGAACGATTTCCTCTGTAGTCCCTCTCCCTGGAGAAATCCCCCCACTGCTAATCTACAGTTATTGCTACCGCCAACGGCAGACTCCAAATTAAAGAAGTGGGGATTCGGGGTGGGGGGATGCTTGGAGCTCATACTAGTTGTTGCTGGTAACACTGTCTAGTGTTTTGGTGAGCATTTCAGGAACCAAAAAAAAAAAAGGCCATTGAAAAGCTCACTTTTCAGTATAAATAGAACAGACGAGAATGTGATTGTCAGCACGAATGGTTGCTCGTCTTTGTGTGTCCTGCGATTGGCTGGCAGCCAGTTCAGGGTGTACCCTGCATACTGCCCGAAGTCAGCTGGTATAGGCTTCAGCACGCCCAGTGACTTTTGTGAGCACAAGTGGATTAGATCATGGATGGGTGGATAGAATATTACTTATTCAAAGATCTCAAAGCTATTGTCCTGTTTTTTTTTTTTTTTTGGTGTGGCTGATACCTAAGGAAATGGAATCATGACGTAGTTATAGCTCTTATTAAGTAGTAGTTTCATGGACATTTATAAACATTCTAGAAGAACATCAACAATTTTCTTGCATTGTCATATACAATCCAAATGGCTTGAGGTCATAAACAATTCCAAGAAAAAAAAAGTCCCTCAAAAGTTGCACAAAACTTGAACATGTTCCCTTTTCACCCAGCATCTGAGGATTAACTTTGTGTGATTTTGCTTTTTCATTTCCTGTTCTTCCCAAATACTAAATAATGATGGACTGCTGCACAATGCCAGGGGAATGTCAACAGTACCACAAAATCCTCCAAGCACAGCTTTTTCTTTGACTATTTACAACAGTTATTCCAAAAGAAGGACATGCCAGTACTGGCTAGCTTCCGTTTTGAATGATTTTTCCCTTGAATAATTAAATAGTACTGCTGGGAATGGCAAAAAAAAAAAAAAAAATCAGCACATTGAACACAATCAGTCCGGATGAAACATGCTAAACAGGAGACTGAGGAGAGCAGAAAATGGACCCCTGCAGGAAAGTGGAGACTGTGGAGTACTGTGGTCGTCAGAGCTCAAGAACAGAAACGGGTTAAGAAAACAATGACATGTGTATGACAAGTCCTGCCATGTAACAATTGTTCTTTGTTATCTGATCAATCTAATGTATGAATGCAGACGTGCTCAAATCAACCACGTCAATGAAGTCAGTCCTTGTCCGGTTTACTTGTGAAAAGCATGATCTTATTTCTGTAAATCAGCCTGTAAGCATTTTTTGAGCCTTTTTTTTTTTTTTTTTTGCTTTGGCCTCTCTGCTGGTCGCCCTCGCTAATAGTGTGCCACAGACAGCAGGAACTCCGATGCTGACTCTTCATATCTGAAAGTTTTCCTTTTGTGCGGGGAGGGAAGCAACAAAATTGTGCATTTACTGTAAATGTTTACCAGTTCTGTTTGTTTCCCGCACCAAGAAAGTCTCAAAACGTTCTATGCCCGCACCATTGTTTTTTTTTTGCATGTAATTTCGTCTCTCTGTAAAGCCGATCTTAAACTCCTTCACAATGAAGTGAACATCTTTGCACTAAGATGGGCCTTTCCACTCCGCTTTAGGCCATTTCTGCAGTCCGGAAGGCATGGTAGAAAATGCCAACCAATGACATTCAGCTCAGAAAAGGGTACATCAGTCCATCTGCTCTGTAGCTCGCAGCTGTCTGACCACTTACCAAACCCTGTCTAGGCATCATTACCGTATGTTTGCTGCCATTCGGACAAGTGGACCCCATGTGAGAGAAATACAAAAGGAGCCCCGAGGTCATCTTTGAGTGGATTTAGCGGAGAGGAAAAGGACAAAACAAATGTGACGACACGCCAGGCTGGCTGCTACTTGGCTGATCGTGGCGATACAAGTGTCCTTGCGTGCCTCCGGCATGACATCGAACCATTTTTATTTCTTGCACTGAGAAATGATGAAATGATCAAATACCGACCGGGAAGCAAACGTGATACAGACGCTGTTAAGTTTTTCTGCCTATTAGCAGTGCGGTATGTGCAAGTGTATTGAGCGCAAGTCGCTCTCAAATCAGCAAAGTGGCACACTCCGCCGCCGTGTTGCATGTCAACAGGCAAACTAAGCGTATGTAAAGGACATTCTAAATCATTCAAGTGACTTGTCACGGAACATGACGAATGTATCACTGAGAGTGGAATTGGAAGGTGGTGGAAAGATGGCAAAGGTTCAGGGTAAGCCCTATAAGCCTCTCACACATCTCAATAAAATGGAGTCATAAAATACATTCATTCAATACATTCATGATTAATTAGTTGCCATCGAGGGCGCCAGCAGTGGGCAATAAAATTATAAACTGGATTGAAACTACGTATAAAAAGTGGATTAAAAAAGGTCTGCGTTAAAGGTTGATGCGCAAGAGCACGGTGCTTGTCAAAGTATTGGAAGGAAGACGTTCGCTCAGAATTGTTTCCTAAATTGCACTTGAGGATTGTGGAATTCTGTACAACTGGCAACAGTGGAGTAGCACAAGTCAAGTCAGCTTTATTGTCAAACATGCTCTTTGTGCAACATACAGCACAGATTGTAATTAGCACACAGGACAGACAACTGTACACCAGATAAGTATCGTCAAAATAATTTCTAAAATCAGGTGCACGTCGACGTGTTTTCACAAGAATTCATGCATTCATTCATTTTCCGATTCGCTTCATCCTCACCAGGGGATCGCGGCGGGTGCTGGAGCCTATCCCAGCTGTCTTCGGGGAGTAGGCGGGGGGCACCCTGAACCGGTTGCCAGTCAATTGCGGGGCACACAGAGACGAACAATCATCCACGCTCACACTCACACCTCGGGACAATTTTGAGTGTTCCATTAACCTGCCACGCATGTTTTTGGAATGTGGGAGGAAACCGGAGTACCCGGAGAAAACCCACGCAGGCCTAGTGAGAAAATGCAAACCTTTCACAAGTATTTAATGGAAATTTGTCCAAAATATATATCGGGATTTGCGTCAAAAAAGTCACAAAACTTGGACGACCAGCATTCACAATTTTATTTACTATTTTATGAGACTCAAGAGACGATTGTCGTAATGTATGAGCTATTTAGATAGTTCGCGTAACACGAGCATAACCAGATGATGTGGTCGTAGTATGTTACATGCCTTTAAGTCTTCTCCTATTAGCTATTAAAATTCTCAGGACACAAAATAAAAAAGGGATGGTCCGATCCATAATATTGAATTGGTAGAGGTTAGGGCTTTTATTTTCCCAAGGAAGTGGGTCTAGCAGCCTGCCCAAGACTGGATTAAACTAATCTGATTTGAGCCTGTGATGAATTTTATTGGATTTGCGACCTTCCTGTCACTGGCGGTGCCACAGCCCACAAACGCAGGGGAGTACTAAAGAGAAAAAAAAAAGTGTAGAGATGAGTAGCAAGACAAGCTCAAATAAATAACACAACCCCAAGCACCCTCTCAAAATCCAGACTGCTGAATATGAAGTGAAGAAAGAAGGCTGAAGACATAAAAGGCAAATTATTCTGGTGAGGAAAATCCTTTCAATTGCAGATGAAAGCAAGTGACACCTATTAAGGTCCTCGGAATACGCTGGCGGGCCGCCAGCGTTTACCGCACCATGCTGTTGTTCAGCTTCTGTCAAACAATTGTTGTGCTGTGGTATTGCTGGATAGCTTAGAAAAGAAGGGAAAGAGGCCGCCTTCGGAGGTGGAGCGAGGGCACTCGACAAACACGCCTGAAACCAATTGACAAAGGAAATTAACACGGCAAAGAAACGCTACGCAGAGAGGTTGAAAAAACAGTTTTCCGCTAATGACTCTGCGTCTGTGTGTAATGGCCTGTAAGCAGTTACAAACTACAGGGCACAATTCCCTCAAGCGGTGAACTATAAGGGACTGGCTGACGATCTGACCATGTTATTTCTGCAGATTCCAAAACCTCCACTTGCCTCACCTGGCCACCCCCACAAGCTTAACCTTATTCACACCCCAGATAACACTCCTTGCCCTGGTGATCCACAAA
Source organism: Hippocampus mohnikei (assembly GCA_026261675.1). NCBI lineage: Eukaryota > Metazoa > Chordata > Actinopteri > Syngnathiformes > Syngnathidae > Hippocampus > Hippocampus mohnikei. The sequence goes on along the minus strand of JAKGUB010000284.1, from coordinate 7,782,592 downwards.
CAGGACGTGAGACGGCTCTTCAAGTAGCAGAAGATCGAGACGGCTGCTGGGCCGGACAAGTTGTCTCCCTCCAGCCTGAAAGTCTGACCAGCTGGCTCCGGTCTTCACATAACCCCTGCGAGCTTATTGAGGTCCCATCCTGCTTCAAACAGTCCACCATCATCTCAGTCCCCAAGAAACCTGCTACATCCGAACTGAATGACTATGGACCTGTCGCTCTGACATCTTTGGTCAGAAGTCTTTCGAAAGCCTTGTGCTGGACCACCTCAAGAACATCACCAGACCCCTGCTGGACACCCTGCAGTTTGCTTACAAGACAAATGGGTTAGTGGACGACGCAGTCAACATGGGGCAGCACTACATCCTGGAGCACCTCGACGGCACGGAGACCTACGCAAGGATGGTGAGAGAGCTGAAATCCACAAACTGAGACTTCAGCTCTGAGTTCAACACCAACTCCTCACTTCCAAGCTTCTCCAGATCAGTGGGTCCCCTATGCCAGTGGATCCTTACCTTCCTGACGAGCAGGCCACAACAGGTGAGGCTGGGAAGGACATCATCATCGACACGCACCATCAGCAGTGGGGCACCACAAGGATGCGTCCCGTCTCCGCTGCTCTTCCCACGAAATCTCAATGACGATCTGGATAAATGTAGTTTCCCGTTCAAAGAGTTGTCATCAATCGTTTGTTCACTTACTTCATTGTAAAACAAAGTCGCCTTCCTTGTCAACATTCATCTACTCCTCTTCAAAGTTTGTATTTTGTTCATTACTTCATGTCAAAGCAATTATTGATTATAAAGGATACAAACAGGTTAGATGGCCAAATATCAGATAAACACATTCACATTTAGCATGGTAGTTTGTCTAAATTTCCTTTGTTTGGAATATGGGGGTGAAATACCTTCGAGGACTATTACTATTCAATTATTATTTGGATGTGAGAATCCTTTTCTGAATGTTCAAAAACTCCTATTTCCACATGGGGAGATGTGAAATAACAGGTCTTTTGTTTAATTTACGGTAAGTCTACTTCTCAGAATTGATGTTACGTTGTTCTTTAGCTTGCAAAAGACATGACTAAATCAACGGCTCCTCGACTGGTTGCTGCATAAATATCCATGATAATTGACTGACGATACTTTCATGTACTTGAACAGCACGCGTGCGGTACATCGTTCATGTGGGCTGTATTCAGAACGAGCCAGTGCCATGTGTTATACATTTAATCCATTTATCTGCCGCCTTTGCTGCCTCCTTCTCTCTTCATGGATATCTCACTCTCGTTAATGCCAAAGTCAACCATGTGTGATATTGTTTTTTGCTGGATTTCCAATAGTCACGATTCAACCTCTGCGCTGCACTTGTGTGTGGTGTCATGAACTGTAAGGAAACTGTTGGTAATCTACCTCAAATGGCTTAAAAAAGGGACAGGATTTCATCCAAACGGTGTGTGTGCTTGTGAGACGGGGAAGAAGGGGTTTAGGTCGTGGAGGGGGAGGGGGTGTTCCTTCTTTTATTCCATTGATGGAAGTACAGACTCTGATTTTGCAGGAAGGCATGTGGGGCAGGGTCCCACCAAATACAGCAGATGGCGCTATTGTGTAAAATGCATGTGTTTTGAGGGCAGTGGGTTTATATTGCATGTGCTTGTCGATTTTATTTATTTATTTATTTATTTATATACACCCTGACTGTGTTCCTGCCACATCTCCATATTTTCTCTGCTGTGTGTTCCAGTGAATCCCTCTTGAAGAAATGACAGGCTTATGATTTTTAAAATTTTTTATGAAGTGGTTTCAATGAGGGGCGGCACAGTGCTGAAATGGTTAACGGGTCGGCCTCATAGTGCAGAGGTTCAGGGTTCGATTCCAGCTCTGGCTTTCCTGTGTGGAGTTTGTATGTTCTCCCCATGCCTGCGTGGGTTTTCTCCGGGTACTACGGTTTCCTCCCACATTCCAAAAACATGCAAGGCAGGTTGATTGGGCACTCCAAAATCGTCCTTAGTTGAGATTGTGAGTCCATGTATGCCCTCACTTCAACTCAACGCAACTGTATTGATAGAGCACTTTAAAACATTCATTAATTCATTCATTCATCTTCCGAACCGCTTGATCCTCACTAGCGCGGGGGTGCTGGAGCCTCCCAGCTGTCTCCGGGCAGTAGGCGAGAGACACCCTGAATCGGTTGCCAGCGCAGGGCACACAGAGACGCACAACCATCCACGCCCACACTCATTGAGTGCTCAATCAGCCTACCACATGTCTTGTGGGAAAACAACCACTGCTACACATAGGCAAGCTGGAATCGAACCCGGTACCTCTGCACTGCGCTGTACATGGACTACCGGGCCGCCCACACTTTAAAACAACCACTGCTAAATACCAAGTGCTGTACATGGAGCAAAAATGATTCATACAACAACAAACAATGACTTAACGCCAAAGGCAGTTAGAAAGCACAAAAACAGTCAAACTAAAAATCAAGTCTCATGCTGAGTCCAAAGCATATTTGATTATTACTCTACTTCTTGATGCAAGTAATACCTACAAGTTGATCACAGCATTTTCACGACAGGCTGACAATCACGCACGCGAAAATGGAATACCTCCGAAAAGTTCCTCCCCTTATCCATTGCTCACTCAGTGCCAGAGCTGCAGCTTTAAGTTATGAATGCCTCAGTCTGTCGGTGTTCTGCTTGTTTCCATAGCGATGACTCCTGCGCTCCTACGCGCTGTACTTCCAGGTTAGAATGCCTGAATGACAACACTTTATTTGTAGGATTTCTTGTCTTTACATCCCCTCTGCAAGATTGACATTTAACTGTTTTTTTTTAAGTCAATCGTCCTTGAGCATGCTCTGATAATGTTAATAAGCATAAAATAATGCCTTTGTGACTCTTTTATTGTGTGCTAAATGGGATAACAATAGAGGAAATCACAATAGGTTACTCTTACCTTGGGATACAGTTCGAGGAAAATAACAAGGTCTGATCAAGCACCAGTTTCTACAGTATAAATAAATATAATGTTCGTCTTTTGTCATTGTGTCATATCAAATAATTTCCCTTCAGCACATTTCTATATTTGGCATCATTCTCTCCATCCTGCATGTTGAGACACGGAACCATTTTGTTAGAATCCAGCCAACCACCATCACAAACACAAATTGAACATCCTTCAAGGACAGCTCCCCACATCAGCGCTCTCCTTCTTCCACGGGCACCGCTGAGCTGACGCAGCTCAAATTCTGACTGATTCATCCGGCTGTCTTTTGTATGATTCAAGCAAATGACAAAACACAGCAGCAGCAGCAGCAGCAGCAGCCCAGATCTCGAGTGAAGTACTGTAACATGCAACATTATTTGAAGCCGTGCATTAGTGCTAAGCTCTTGATGCTGACGCCATAATTCGCTTTTGGAAAATAAAGAGATAAATCCCATTCGTTTGAGCTGAGGAAAATGAGACAGTTGAAACTAGGCAAACATAATGTTCCTTCTATTATCTAATCATGGAGTCAACTAGCGTGGTCACTCTCTCCCACCTGTAGTAGAGTGGATTAATATGATTGGTCACCCTTTAGCTGCTTTCATCAAATGTGCTCATGCATGACAAAACAACCCAAATGCGAACAATTTAGAATACACCCATATTCATTTGAAATTTGTATATGTAACATACCACTAATTTACACTCATTATTTATCATTCCAAGTTACATAACTGCTTTAGTTTTTGATTTAACAAGTACAGTAGATGACAACATAGCATTCTGTATAGTTAGCTAGCTTCACTTCCTCTTGTCAAACATCACAAAAAGATTTACTTCAAGTACAGTCACTGTTCATAAGAATGGTCAATATTGGCCATCGGCAAACGAAAATAGCAACTAGAGTTCTAACTACTGAATAAAATAAACACATCTCCTCAGTAATCATCTCATACTATCTTGGCACTGAAAAACTTGCTAACACTGGACCAAAGTACTTGACCACCACCCATAATCTTCGACACCAGCTTACTTCATGGTGACTTCCAGTAGACAACTCTTTTTCATTTACCATTTTCTACTTCCAGAATCCAGAACAAAGAATTGCTTAAAGCCAAAGGAAGAAAAACATGTTCACACACAGACACACACAAACACAGACACGCACGCGCACACATCTTTTGTGTCGATTCTGTCAACTTGTGTAACGACAAAATGCTCCATAGTTGTTTGACATTAGAACATATTTTACATGGATTTTTCTAAAACTTCAAAGTACCGGTGCATTTAATGTATACTGTGCCCCACATCATCCATTCATAGTGCATAGAAAGGTATTCATAAGCAGTACTTGCAGAAAAAAGAAGAAAAAAAAGATTGTTATTCTCAAGATACAGTATGTTTGCAAACACTGACTGTTACAATACTGTGAGTTTTATTTGTGTAAGGGAAGCACGGAAGCCAAAAGTAAATACACAAATCAACGAATCAATACTGTTTCTTTGCTCTTGTGTCAGGCGTTCCGAATAAAGTACCACGCGGCGGAATAAAAACACTTGTTTGGTTCTCCATCCAAAAGTACATGTGCGTTGAACCACATTTTGAGGATTTATTAAAACGACCTTTACGTATGAACAAAAAAAAGTTTCACTTAGTGGGCCTTGGCACTCACCCACAAATAGAGTCGTAGTGTCTTTGTATGAGGGTCGGTATTGAATACAATCAAGCAGTGGGCAGACGCATATTCATGCATTATGTAGCTTGCTTCGAGAAGGACTCCTACAGATGAATTCCAAGTTTAAAAGAGCCGGATGACAGTTAATCAGTGTTGTGGGTCCAAGCTTGGCCTCTAACAGCCGCCTTCCTCGCACTTACTCACAAGTCATTTGCTAACAGACAAATCATGTCGCACAAACAATGTCAAATGACTTGCTCTAAATGGCTTTAAATAGCTTTCCAAATGTTGCGTATGATAAATGGAATATGGACGACCAATTTAGGGATTGAGAATTCTCTAAATGGATGTATCCGAGAGCTCGACAAAAGTAATGCCGAGTTTTTAATTTCCCAAAACACCCGCATTAGTATTGTTCAATCAAGAGGGCTTCAAGCATTTTCATGCCTACTCAAAATTGCAGGAAAAAAAGGGATTGGCTCACTCTGATAAATGAACAATTTCTGCATTTAAGACATTTCAATGATTTTTTTTTCTTAATCCTTCATCCTGTCAAAGCAATTGAAAAAAGCCCACAATTAAGACTGTTGTGTGATCACAAGCTGTCCATTCACATATTCAGGGACCGTATTTTCACGACCATTCGGCGCACCGTGTTGTAGGGCGCAGTCTCAGTAACGGGTGCTATTTCTGTATTTTACACATACACAAAACGCACTGTATTATTGGGCGCAGCCAGGCGTGGTAAAACATACGCCAGTTTAAACATACGCCAGTTTAAACATATGGCATGCATGCACGCATGCTAAAAACACATTAGTCAGAGTCACTCTCATTGCCATGTGGCTCCACAGAAATGATGCGCGGCTACTTACACGCCCACCCTTCACTGATTGGCGGGCTGCTTTCCCGCATGCCTGGCCTCAGTCACGTCCTCACTCACGGCCACTTACACGCCCACCCTTCACTGATTGGCTGGCTGCTTTCCCGCATGCCTGTTCACGCTCACTTCCGCCTTTTCTCTATATAAACAGCGTGTCGGCTCTCAGTCAGGATTTGGAACTCGGCTCTTACACTAGACGCTCCGCATTATAAGGCGTCCTGTCCATTTTGGAGAACATTTAAGACTTTTAATGGCACCTTATGGTCGTGAAAATACGGTACATGAATATTTCAGGAAAAAAACCCCGCAAAATTAAGATAATTATTTGAAAGTTTACTCACTGAGAGAACGTGTTTCACTTGTCACCAGACATATAGAAATCCTTTAAGAAAAATAAACAACTCTAATGCCACGGGATTGATTAGTGGGAAGACCTCTGCCAAGGCAGAACAATCCAAAACTTGAACTGCATTTGACAGCGATATAATTGTTGGCATTTTGGATCATATTGGGGTGAAAATTGGTTTGACAGATTTTGGCGCTGCTCATTTGGTTGCAATTGAGTAAAACTCAATACGGTTTTGACATTGTGCCCAATGGCTATTGTAATTTGTTTTTTTTGTGGCCTTGTCATTGTGTAGTACTCTCACACTTGTTTAATAGCAGCTTCCTTGGAAGAAAACCAACCTGCCATAAAAATAAAAAAAGGTTCCTTTATCAAAAATATTACAAACAAATAAACCCAGGGCAAAGAAAACCTACTTGGCAGAGGTAATAATTCATGTGCCCGGGGAAACGCTAGCGTATCAACTGGCTTGGAAACAAAATATATAAAAGAATGAATCAAAATAAAAGATGGCCTCAGAATAAAAGCGATGCAGTAAAATATTGCATCCCCAGCACTGGCAGCATGTGAAAAAACTTGAAAATGCTCACGCTTTCCAAATGTTCTTCAGAGCCGCAGGAGGTGTACCCTGCAGTAGAACGTTGTTTAAGGCTTCATATCCATCTTCATAACTTTTCAAGGTGAGGGTTTGATGGTCACCTTCTTTTCAGAATGACGAAATGTGTACAATAATACCTGTACCAATTAAAGATGACAATGCTGACTGTTAAATTTAATAATGCTGCCTAAATCATGATGATGAGCAACAGTAAGGTTGTTCTTAACTGTTCATGGTTTAATACTTTGGAAGAGAATTAAAGCAAATGTAATGATGTTGTGGTTACCTGACAGTAAGTAGAAAATATTCCCCCCCCAAATCCCCACCCCCCTCATTCTAGACAGTTCTTGGGCAGCAGCATTTTGTATCCATCTGGTGGGTCTTTAGAGACTTGCTGGAGCAGCCAGTTAATGAAGAGTTACAATCATCCAGCCTTAAGGTCATCAAAGCTAAAAAGCAAAAAGTGAATTATCATTTCCAGGATCAACAAGCGACAGGGATTTAATTTTTGTGAATTTTACAGAAAAAAAAAACACACCGTCCTTGGCTTTTGTTGTTTGTGGGGGTTGAAGGATACATCCTGATCAAAGGTAATGCCAAGGTTCCTTCCAGGCCTGCTGGAGGCAAGGCACCTGGTACTCATCTAGAAATGGAGCAGCTGAGTAAAAGCTCCCAGTAACTATATATATATATATATATAGGTTGTGTATGTGTGTGTGTGTGTGTGTGTAGTATATAGAGCGACCAATTACACAAAATAAAAATGATGTGTTGAATTGACTCAAATTTATCTCGTCAAGTGGTTGCACAAAACAAAATGATCTGGATTCAGATACATTTTTGAAGTAGACTATAAATATAAGGCGGCATGGTGGACGACTGGTTTGCACATCCGCCTCCCAGTACAGATGTCCAGGGTTCGAATCCTGACCATCCTGTGTGGAGTTTGCATGTTCTCCCAGTGTCTGTATGGGTTTTATCTGGATTTTCCTCACAGATTCCAAAAATATGGATTGTAGATAAATTGGACACACTATATTTCCCCATGTGTGATTGTGAGTCTGAGTTGTGGTTTGTTTATGTGCGCCCTGCGATTGGCTGGCAACCAGTTCAGGGTGTACCCTGCCTATCAAGTCAAGTATCAAGTATCAAGTACAACTTTATTGTCAAATGTGCTGTATGTGAGATGAAATGCACTGATGAATTTAGGCAGTCTAATCTATCTATCTATCTATCTATCTATCTATCTATCTATCTATCTATCTATCTATCTATCTATCTATCTATCTATCTATCTATCTATACACTGTAAATTCCGGACTATAAGCCACTACTTTTTTCCCAAACTTTCAACCCTGCGGCTTATACAGTGATGCGGCCAATTTATGTAATTTTTCTAACGGCCGCCAGGGGCCTTCGAGTAGAAAAGGTAAGATTAAGACCGGTCTTAATGACACTGTTTAATTCCGACACTGAGGACGGTGACTTCGATGGCTTCAGTTCACAGGAGGAAGATGAAGACGGCTCACCGTGATTTTTACAAGTACCGGTATGTTCTTTTACCAGACCTGTTATACTGTGTTGCTATTCTGTTGTTAGCGTGTTGTTACCATGTTGCTACCGTTTTACTGCCGCGTCACAGGCACCGTTTGGGAAGAAAGTTATATTATTATTATTGTTAAGTTATATTATTAAAACTTTGAAAACGCTCTCTGTGTACCGTCTTTCTTTGTAAATATATTTACATGTTTTAATGTGGGCACATGCGGCTTATATACAGGTGCGGCTTGTGTATGTACAACATTGGTTTTCCTCTAAAAATGTAGTGGGTGCGGCTTATAATCAGGTGCGCTCTATAGTGCGGAAATTAAGGTACACACATACATACACACGCACACACACACACACACCGGTATATAATGTAACTTGCTGTTATCTGCATCAACAAATGTGAGAAAATGACAAAGACTAACAGCAGTGTTTTTTGTAAAGAGAAGACAGGATCTGTAATTTTATTTGTATTTATTTGATTGTTATACCAGGAGGCAGCTGCACCTCAGATGGTCTACATCACAGGTGTCAAACTGAAGGCCCGGGGGCCAGATCTGGCCCGTCACATCATTTGATGTGGCCCGCGAAAGCGAATCAAACATGTTGACTTCTATGATGCTTGCTAAAATTTGAACCAACATTTCAAATTCTCATATGTAATATACAAGAGAGCTATTGTAAGTTGTAACCCTCATTACAGTAACTTAAACTACAGTTGAATAAACCATTATTCTTGACTTCCTTATATGGTTTCACAGTCATAACGGCCCTCCAAGGGAACCGGGAACTATAATGTGGCCCACGACAAAAAATGAGTTTGACACCCCTGGTCTACATGAGGAGAAGAAAAATAAGCATTTTCACTTTGAAGGCAGGAGAGAAAGCTTAGAGGCATAAAAAAAACACCTTTATTACGAAGGGGTTGACAGCATTCAACTGTCACTGGAATCTACAAAACCGGGTCTCTTAAAGTCGAGTGAGTGGGCAGTAGATGATGCAGGTAATACCGCCTGCTCTAATATAAAGCTAGAAGGAAGGAGCTACTCTGTCATTTTAAAGCAGTTCAAATGGAAAATATCCCTTTTTAAAGGAATGTTGCTTTAGGCATAGACAGGCAGCCCACTGGATAAAAATGAGAGCAGACACTGAGCAAACAGTCTGGCTCGAATGCTTCAGTCACGACTAAGAATTAAAATGATTTTTTTCATGATCTAACATATTTGTCATGTCATTTGCTTGTCTTTTTTTCTTGTATTTTTTAGCTATAATTAAGAATTGTCACTCATAAACACAATGAAACGTCAAAAAAGGGGAAAAAACCCCAAGTTGCCCTTAATGTCTGTCCACTTCAGCCAAATGACAGTGGTGAAACATGACCTCCTTGATAGAGCTTAATAATGCTCCGAAATCCATAACGTTGTGGATGATGAGTGCATGAAAAATACATCTGTGGCGTTTCCTCTATGCCTTTTTATTGGGAAAAAAAAAAAAAAAAACAATGATCCTCAAAGTTACTGTGGAATATTCAGCCCGGTTGCCTCTATAACAGTCAGCCAAAAACGATGCTGTTGCTATGGTAACACAGCCGCGTTTCATGAAATGAGTCGTGTCAGACATAATGACATACAGCAAGCTTGTTGCGGTGGAATGGCTCTAGTGTAGCGATGTAGTCAACAATATTTTTAGATTTGAAAATAATTGTTTCTTTGTGTGTACATTTCCTGTACTTAAAACAAGTCCGTAACCAAATGCAAAATGAGTAAATACTCTTCATTCATCGCTTCTCAAATTACAAAGAATCTACCGTAAATTCCGGACTATAAGCCGCTACTTTTTTTCCCAAACTTTCAACCCTGCGGCTTATACAGTGATGCGGCCAATTTGTGTAATTTTTCTAACGGCCGCCAGGGGCGCTCGAGTAGAAAAGGTAAGATTAAGACCGGTCTTTATGACACTGTTTAATTCCGACACTGAGGACGGTGACTTCGATGGCTTCAGTTCACAGGAGGAAGATGAAGACAGCTCACCGTGATTTTTACAAGTATGTTCTTTTACCAGACCTGTTATGCTGTGTTGCTATTCTGTTGCTAGCGTGTTGTTACCATGTTGCTACAGTTTTACTGCCGCGTCACAGGCACCGTTTGGGAAGAAAGTTACCGTATATTATTCATTCATTCATACATTCATCTTCCGAACCGCTTGATCCTCACTAGGGTCGCGGGGGGTGCTGGAGCCTATCCCAGCTGTCTCCGGGCAGTAGGCGGGGGACACCCTGAATCGGTTGCCAGCCAATCGCAGGGCACACAGAGACGAACAAACATCCACGCCCACACTCATACCTAGGGACAATTTAGAGTGCTCAATCAGCCTACCATGCATGTCTTTGGAATGTGGGAGGAAACCGGAGCACCCGGAGAAAACCCACGCAAGCCCGGGGAGAACATGCAAACTCCACACAGGGAGGCCGGAGCTGGAATCGAACCTGGTACCTCTGCACTGTGAAGTCGACGTGCTAACCACTGGACTACCGGGCCGCCACGGTATATTATTATTATTGTTAATTTATATTATTAAAACTTTGAAAACTCTCTCTGTGTATCATCTTTCTATGTAAATACGTTTACATGTTTTAATATGGGCGCATGCGGCTTATATACAGGTGCGGCTTGTGTATGTACAAAATTGGTTTTCCTCTAAAAATGTAGTGGGTGCGGCTTATAATCAGGTGCGCTCTATAGTGCGGAAATTGCGGTATTCAAGTTGCTTCACCCTTTCACGCAGCCTGTGTAACGTGATAACACGATAAGCTGTCAACTGCAGTCACTGCTGTCCCTGAAAGGGTTAAAAAGTGCCCTCATGCAGACTGCTGTGATTTCTTCGCCATGGTTCAACAGTATTATGGTTAAAATTAATGTGGGATTTTTAATTATCTGTTAACCATGATACAAAAAAAAGAAACATTTAATTAGCTAGTCAGCATGCAACGGATTTCTATGTGAGAGTTGAGAGATAACAAATACGGTTCCTTCTGTTCAAAGAGAGATTCCCAAATTGTGTGCGCCCAAGAGCAAGTGAAACTTTATGGGGCTTTTTTTGTGAAATATCTTTCAAATAAATTACAGATGGACCCGTATAATCGGGGTGGTAAGCAAATCTCCAAGTTCCCACTTCTCAGGTCTCTGATCTCCCTGGTTAACTTGACATCAACTACCCATGTAGGCCCGTTTGCAAGTTCGTCGTGAACACACTTTCCACTCCAGCAAATCAGTTTCTCCTTCTGCCATGACAAGGACTGAGCGCATCTCACACGCTGATTTCAAAGTAGGATGCGAGGAGCCGCTCTATTGGCAGTGAATCAAGTCGGCTGTGTTCACGCCCACAACAGTGCCAAACTCCCATTTTAAACTGCGCCAAACTACGTGAGCCTGTGAAAATAACAAAACAAAGTCTGGCCTGCCTCTGCGCAGATTTTGACAGAAAATAGAGCCCTGAGGGATTAATCCACAACCAATAAAACAAAACTCATCAGTCTGGACTTTATTATTCCGGGACTACAACATGAACAACACAACTATATTTCATCGCTGTCAACAAACATACTTGTCTGTCACCTCGATATGCATACACGAATAAAAGACCTTGCATCATCTGGACATCTGATTAGTTATTAATTCACTCAAGGCGTAAAAGACTCCTAACAAAAACATCACTCACGCTCGTCAGTGACATTGAATTGAATTAAATGAAGTATGGCTTGATTTACGCCACACAAGAGACTGTCATCTGCAGTAGTACGATGATGGCTAACTACCTAGAACCCTTTCAAAGAATGGGAAAAAAATGTTGAAGAGGATATGTCACTCAGAACAAGATCGAATGTGTTTGATCAATTCGATTCTAAAGACCGCATGTGACAGTCTCCTAAATTGTCAGTCATCTTGGAGTTCATAGCAATATCCTGACGTTACAGCAGGGGTGTCCAAACTATGATTCGGGGGGGCATCTGCGGGCCACCGTCCATTTTTTTAGTGGCCAGCAGCATACCCCCAAATTTACATTTGACATGGCCCGTAATGCTTTTGGGTGAGGGTTCTGAAAAAAATGTGGGGGGAGGTTGTGACACCCACAACCCAAATGGTTTTGTCACAGCTGAAAACAACTTACAAGTTGCAGTTACCAAAATTGTTTTTATATAAAGAGACTGACTGTTCTTTCTATAATACCAGAATCCACTTAACACTACAAACTACACCCAAAAAGAGTGACTCACTGATGTTTAGCAGATACAGAACCATCCTCAAATCCCTCATCCTTTTAATTCGCACTGCCATGGCGGGGTGCTAATGAGTTACACAACAGATGTTTGCCACCGCGTGCTGTGTTTGGGTCCATGTGAGCTGAAGTGTGTTGCCGTCACACACGTTGACATCCATGACAACCTGTGACCGTGTCTCTGAGGCTAAAATAAGCCTGTTCACGTTGCACAGCGCTGGCATTTTTTTTTTGCCAGTCATGCAATGCATCAAGGCATCATGCAAAACATTAGGGAGGAGGAGAGAGGGTGAATAAGGCGGGGGGTGTAGGGGAAGGAAGTGATAAAGAGAAAGAGAATGACAGCTTTCATCTCCCGTGGAGCTGGAGACTATTTCTTTGCAGATACCCACACAGCGCTAAGAAGATGACTGACAATCGTCCATAAATCTGCCAAATTGTTTTTAGTAACAGTGTTGTCTTTATGTTTAACTTTACTTGAAACATGAAGCATCAAGTTGACATATGTGGTGGTGATACTAATCCAGCCACACAGGTGGTTCCTTTATTACACACGGCAATGAGGTAGAAATATTTTTGGGGAAAAAAGAGCATCAATGTATTTCCCCAAAATATTTCTACCTCTTCCCACCTTGCTACCTTGGTAATATGAAATGATAGACAGATCAACCCTACATGTGGGACCATATTCCGTAAACAATGCACCTGTCAACAAAAAAGGGATCCCAGAATCGCCAATTAACTTAATTAATTATGGTGGAAGCCTGAGTACGCATAGGAATCTCACAATTTACGAATTATGAGCACGTCGACCTCACAGTTGTGAGGTTCAGGGGTTACAATCTCAGCTCCGGCCTTCCTATGTGGAGTCTCCACGTGCTTGTATAGGTTTTCTCCGGGTATTCCGGCTTTCACTCACATTCCGGAAACACACTTTTTAGGTTAATTTAAGTCTCTAAATTATCCATAAAATAGGAGTAAACATGACTTCAAATGGTTGTTTTGAATTAGCTGGCAACCAATCCATGGCATACTGTGCCTTGACCTTCGTGATTAGAAGCGGTATAGAAATGGATGGATGAAGAGTTTCCCTGTGATATGGCGTGTGGGTGATTACCCACTTTTGTGGTAAAGGGTTAAGAATGCTCACATTTGGTCCACTTATTAGTTTGTGTGCATCCTGAAGACATGAAGAATATTCTTTTAACGTTTTTTTACAAAGCCACAAACTCATAACACGACATGAACTTTGCAGAAATTGTACAATTTGAAACGTCAGCAAACCACCAGCGCAATGTATAATTGATTCGGTTTTGTGTAAAAACAAGCACCAGCAAAAGCATAAAAGGTCCCAAAAAATAGGTTTGCTGAAGAAAAGGCTAGAGCAGTCACAACGGCTAAAGCAGGTGTGATGCGTTCACTGGTTTGACACATTGACCTGGAGCTTTACAAGAAAGGCGCCACATTCTCTCTTGTTCTCACGCAAGAGTTGATCTTGTCATGGGTGATTTTGGTGTGCGTGTGTGTGAGGTAATGGATTTTGCCTACTGCTGACATCTTGTAGTACAGATATGTAAAAAAGCCTCCGGGGTGACAGTTTAATGCTGCATTCATGTCGCACGGGAATTATGGTAGAATAAGTAACCCTCCCAACTTCAGCCCCCTTCATTTCAGTATTCCGTTGGTTACGATTATGAGTGGGAAACAACTTAAAAACTCAGCTCAGACATTGTGATGCTCAGCGTGACATGATTGATCCTGATGTCTAAGTGTTCTTTAAGTCTGACATCACCCCATATCCCGGCTGGGTACGCGCCATGTTACCCTTTTTCTTGAGGCATTTTGTGTTCACTGTTCTTGGCCGGCCTTTATTTTTAGCCATGAACCCACCGAAAAAAAAAAAAAAAAGGAAAAAAAACCTGCACAAAGTGGTGACCTTTGAAGCAGCGGAGGCTTCAACCTGCGTACAAATTATTTCTTGCACTTTTGAATCCCACACTGACATTAACGGCAGCCACCTTCTCTCGCTGACTCAGCTTTACTGTGAGCAAACAGCCAGCAAACAAACAGATGAATAATGCTCATTATAAATTGATTTTAACGATCAAAAGCCCAAAAAGGGTCCATCTGTGTTTGACATGAGGTCTGGGATCAGACTGTTCATCTACATTCATCTAACCCAGCAGGAAGCACAACGCGTGTGTGTGTGTGTGTGTGTGTGTGTGTGTGTGTGTGTGTGTGTGTGTGTGTGTGTGTGTGTGTGTGTGTGTGTGTGTGTGTGTGTGTGTGTGTGTGTGTGTGTGAGAGAGAGCCAGGTCTAACAACCTCATAAATTAGAGGCAAATGTGCAAACTACTCAGTGACTACAAAGTGTTAAGAACCATGGTCCAATATTTTTAAGCACCTGGAAATTGAGGAGCATATAAATGTACAGTATTTTAGAATTGCAAAAAAAAGGTAAATGTTAATGTTTAGTGCGGTCTTTCCCAACTTTTGAGTCAATCAAGGCACATATCCTACTTTCGAAATGTTGCAGGATTTTTTTTTTCTTGTCTTTTTTTTTGCTGCAAACAGTGGCAATTTGTTTGAGGATGACATTTGAGGATTTGGATATTTAGAAATTATAATAAAATATGATTCAATACATTTTCAATTCCTCTTCATTTTGTGTGCAATAAGCTTGCTAGTAAAATGAAAATTTGGCTGATTTTTTTGTGTGTGTGTGTGTGTGTGTGTGTGTGTGTGTGTGTGTGTCCAGTGTTGCCACCGGGCATTCAATTATCTGGCTACTTATGCTTTACTGTCATTGTGCTTTAACTCAACCAGAATTTGACAGTGTGGTTTAGTCCTCTGGCCACTACAGAGAGTGGTCGTACATATGTGATAGGATGTGAAAAAAAAAAAAAAAAAAAAAAAAGGTTTGCGTCACGCTTCGGACAAAAATGTAAAATGGCAAGTTGTTGTTGGAGAGATGGTAGTCTGTTTCCTGACTACTGTCAAGGTGCCCTTGAGCAAGTCACTGGCCTCTCGTCCAAACTCAAGCTGCACGGCACGATTTGCATGCCCCTCTCGCTCTGACATCTCTCCTTGCATGCTCGCACATGTTTCGTCCGGTTCTGTGTGCGCTGTGCCGCACAAATAAAACAGCCGCGCGTGAGTTGAATCTCCCCTTGCGGGATTGGAATTATGCTTTTTGCGGAGTAGTTCTGCTAAATTTCTTCATTTGAAGAGCAATTTTGTAATTGAGAGGAGCAAGCTTTTTCCGGTTAATCCCAGGTACCTGATGCAAGGGTTTTATTAAGCAATAAAAACATGACAATATAACGATAAAACAGTTGGTTTCCTTTTTTATTATAATCGTATTTTTTTGTAAACACATATTGAGCATCACATCAAACTGCATTTTTGGTCTCAAATATTTACATAGGGGCACTTTCAATTTGTGACGGGGCCCGAGAGACAGCTAACATTGGCCTTTAGAGAACTGGACATCATGTGATTTATTTGTTTACGCCACCATGCTGGTAAAATAATAGCAAATGATTTACAATGGAGAGAAGGGGGGGGGGGAGAAAATGAGCATGATCAGTGATTATGCGGCATTGAGGGATTAAATCAGTCAATTTGACCATTACAAGGCTTTTGTTTACGGCATCACTATACGGCCTAATCCTTTCGGTGCTTGCTGGAAAAGCGTGGCTAACTGGAGGACACTAGGGCGACAACAGCCGACCTCGAACCAGCTTGCCTGTGCTCATCTGCCACGGTAGATGTCTCCCTGAGCAAACCAGCCTTGTCCTGGCTAACTTGCCAATGTCCGCCAATTAAAAAAAATCTATACAAAATGTCTTCACTTTAACACTTACTCACAATATATAAACTATTTCCCACTTGGCGAGGATTGAGCAATGCATGCGGCCTTCCATCCGCTTACTAACCATCCACCTGAATACCAGAAAAGACTGGTTGGTGGATTCACCGAGGTGGACGACTCTTACCACTCACAGGGTCACTGGAGTTGGGGGCGGGAGGGGGGGGGGTCGAATTTCAATGTCCCGTGTCTAACTACCTACAACTTCCCACTGCATTGCAATCACATGGCCGGGATGCTGAATATAAACAAGATTCATCACTCAATCTCATAAAACTGTCATCAATCTTCAAAGTTTATGTGAACATCTCGCTCTACTTTTGTCAACTCCAAGCGCTGAAAATATGAGAACGATCCGCCCAATATTTTAAATTTTATGAGCATAAAGTCTTCCTCTCCATAGGTGTTCACTACAGCTTACTGAGGAAAATTTTCTTCTTTGGAAAATGATGAATTATACATTAAATGACTGCTATGTATTCACTGAACACCAAAATATGTTTTCCAAATATTTCATGCTTTAATCCTAATTTAGGATTCGGGCCAAATTTGACCCTTCGGGATTTAAGGGTAGCATTTGAGTAGTAATTTATAGGGGCCAAATTTGACCCCGTGGGTTCCTCAGGGTTAAAATCCAAACTATTGCGACGATCCTTTGAATAATTTCAGAGGTTGATTAACCGGTGTGCCACTTGAAAACATTACTCTTGTCGTCCAAGATTCAACTAATTCTGATCATGACCAAGTGTTGGGAATCCCCTGCATAAAGACCCTGCTAGCTGTTGATGGCTGGTGGGTGGCTAGTAGGGGCCGGCGAAAGATACTGTAGCGGATATTTGTCGATTTCAATCGCACACAGCGATAACCTCCATAATAGGGCAGTCATGTTTACTTAGCAGGCTTTTCTGTCAATAGTTTAATAAACCATATTTGCTTTTCCATTGTGCTTTGTTTTTGTTATTTGGTTAAGGGGGGCGGAGGGGGAGAAGGTCTACGGTCGGTCTTGCTTTGTGCCTCCAGGGATTCAGGAAACGCCCCTCATGTGCCACGTGTGTGCGCGCTCTCGTTTGACGTGCCAGGCTCAGACGCGTGACATCTTCGACTTTAAAATGACGTCACGGAGGCGCGAGCCTCAGCAGGCAGTTCGTTCATCAGCGGCAGAGAAGAAGCCGAGCGGCGGCAGGAGACGGAGCTGTCTTTCTTTCTGACTCTCTCTCTCTCTCTCTCTCTCTCTTTCTCTCCTCTCTCGCTCCATTTCTCCACCGACACGCTCTCATCCTCTTTCTCGCTCCAACTCCACGGAAACAACCGCAACCACCTCCTTCGTCACACCTCCTTATTCTTATTTTGGTTATTTTTCCTTTGGGTTTTTTTTTCGTCCTCTATCTCTCAACCAGAGATGTTACCCCAACCAGAGATGTTACCTCATCCTTAGAGATGCTGGAGCCCCTAACTCGCGACGACTTCTCTCCAGCTGTTTGTCAACATTTCTGGACGTATATCAGCCTGACAACGATGTAGGAAAGAGAGAGAGAGAGCATGCGAAGATGCCGACTATATCTCTTGTTTTTTTGTTCTCTCAGTCTTCTTCGCCTTGAGAGGGGGTGAAGAAATGAATGCAAAGTTTGAGGGTTCGTTTTTTGGCTTCCGATTCACCTGCCCACCTACACACGCCCATTAGCCCCCCCAAATGCCCCCAAGCCCCCCCATCCCGTCTACTCTGAAGACACATTACCAAGTAGAATAAGTTAGAGGTTGTTTTCTGGCATCGCTGGAGGAATTATATGTGCGCCAGCTCAGTGGATATGGCTTAAATGATGTTGGCGTCACCGTTAGATGGAGAAAAGTCCGTCACTTGAGTGTCGTTAGCCGCTCTCGATTTTGCTTGAACGCTAATCTAAATGGGAAGATACCCGATGGACTAATTCGGCATTCGAGAAGGAGAACATGCGGATAAAACGGAGTGTCGCACGCAGGTAAGACTCGATTAAAAATATATAAACACATATATGTAAAACAGTATATGTCTTTATTGAATGTTTGACTGGATTTGAAAATGTGCGTTTCACTCTTCTGATCGATAACCCTTGATTTTTAAACTACGTCGCTCCAATAGAGGAACGAGTGATTTATGACAGCTCTCTATTAATACTTAAGCGTTGTCTGTTAGAGTCTTTGGAATAAATATTCTCTTTCTATGTTCAAATCATATATATATATATATATATATGTTTCATGTGTTTTAAATTATTAGTATTATTATGTGTCTCGTTTGAGCGAACAATACATCATCCGACCGCTGGGGGTCGCCAATGTAACGGCGTAAGCAGCGCTTTTGACACGAGGTTGGGTCCGCTCCCCCCACCTGTGAGAGCACACGCACTCCCACATACGCACAATTATCTGGCTAATTACTGGGTGAAAACAACAACACCATTAATGGATGCCTTCTTTGTTGTCTAGTAAGAGCAAAGATAGGAGGGAGGCAAATGAAGACCAGACCACCTACTTTGACTTAATGAAGTGTTATGTTTTTGGGAACAGGTTTTACGAGTGATACATGAGACCTACCAGCAATTCGATATTTACTCTCAGATCGAATGGCAGGTCACTTGTATGCATGCATGACAGTACTGAACATCTCACGGCTAACCTCGCGGGGAAATGATGCTCTCTGGAGACACACATACGATGCTTATTTCATAGGTAACGTGCCAGTACTTCACGACCACGGGTTTGGACAAATGAACCAGAGGTGCAGTTTACCAGTTTCCAGTTAATGAAAATACTGTCATTATTTTTGGACTTGATAGAATGTACTCCTGTCATACTGAAGCTAGTCACATGAACCCAATTGTCTTTGCTGACATCAGTCTCCAAATATTTCTGACACAGCTGTCAATCACATTGTATCCGACTGAACACAAAAACTGACTATGAACTGCTTGTTCAGAAAAAAAAAAGTTGTGGGTGTTACAGCACCGCTGTCATTAATAAATATGGAAATGAGAATGAAAGTTTAAATGACAAAACGAATAGATAACATATGAAGCATTGTCAATAGAGTTTTATGTGCATGATCACCTCCGCAAAACTGTTTTTTTTTTTTTTTTTAGATAAATCGAGGCACTCGACCACAAATGTGAGGTAGTTTTAAGATGGTCATTACTGAAGTCATTCTCCTCGGGAAAAACACAACAAGATCACGATTGTATCAAAGACACAAGATTGTGCATTTAAAAAGTCCCCACAAGCTATAAATGGGGTCATTTGGGAATCGTTTTGTTTTTTAAAAAACATTTGTTTAATACATCAAAAATATTCCTTTTTAATGAAAAGATCCAGAACAAAAAGATAGACGGACAAAGAAAACCCTCAACATAGTTGTAGAAGTGATTCGGAGGAACCTGTCATGTAGTTAGATTTTTACCAGCAGAGATGAATCCTCCATTAATCATTATTATCTTTCTTAGGCGCATTTCATGCTCATTCCGTGGTCAAGATTCCCCACACCAAGCTCTCCTCCCACCACTGGAAAGAATATCCAGCGCAATGCAACTGCAAAAATATCGCTGGCAGACACCAGTTGCCTTTCAAGTGGGCGCTCTAAGCAGCTCTTCACATCAAAAGGATAGTTAAATATAGGAAGCCATTTCGTTGCAGGAAAGAACAAAAGAAAGTTTGGAGACTGAGATGAATGCTTTGCATGCTACTTTGAATAGATACTCAGCTTCCACAAGAGCACAATGGGTTTCCAAGCAAACTGATGAGGATAGGTCTATACTTTTTCCCCCAAAAAAGCAAGTTTTGATTCCGGCTCCCTTCCAGCTATCCAAAAACATGTTTGGTCCAAGAACATGTGAGTATGCGAATGGTCATCTGTTTCCTTGTGTCCGTCTTCTGATTGACAGATGGTCCGTCCAGGGTCCAGTCTGCCTCTCAACCAATTTTTTAAGACCCTTACAAAACAAATGACATTTCTCATCAAGGCGATTTCTATGGTCAGACATGAATGCTTTTGACGCGGCCAGTTAGAAGCCTTCGCAGATGTCAAGGCGTAAAGCTGGCATCGCTGATCTTCCCGTATTCATGTAATTTAGGTGCCACCCTAATAGCGTCTATGAGGGCTATTAGCAATTGGGCCTCTCTGGAGCATGATTAACCTAATTTGCAGTGAAATAGGTTGTGCTGCTTCTCTGAGATTCTATCCTCTGGAGATGCCTGCGCGTCTGTAAGCTCCAACGTCATAAATACCCAGTGCAGCGCAGTCTGTTGAATCCAGAAGGACCACAACTGGTAGTCCCTTTGAAAAAGCGTACGACGGAAGACGCGCATGCTATCTCCTGCTTGAATCCGCACCGTTGCCAAGCACAAGAGTGGAGGAAAAAAACCCACAACTTGTTTACATGTACAGAAATGACAACGCCGCTCATGGGTGTTGGAACATGAAGTTTTGAACACAAATGCATTTTCAGCAACCTCATGAATAAACGATAGCCGTCTGAAAGGTGTGCAAAATGGCAAGAGAGGTTCCTGCATCAGAAACAAACTAGCATGGATTCATTTGTGCCCTTCTCTCAAAAGCAGGACATTGTACTGGCCGGAGTGCTCGTTTACGGAGCTTTTGCAACCTCACAGATGCAACTCTGTGAGGTTTAAGTTGATAATATTATTAATACCCACTTCTGACACCCGGTCACAGGCAGAAAAAAATTGCACTTTGATATCAACACCCCCTCCCATCCACGTAGCGGCAGTTCACCAAACTAAGGTGAACAGACACATGAACTGTGATGGAACCTTGGCCGAACCTTGACCAGTCGACGAAAGGCGAACTACACCCTGAATTGGTCGCCAGACAGTCGCAGGGCACATATAGAAACCGATGACCATTCAGACTCATATTCCCACCGTCACTGAGTGAGAACTAAATGTTGCCTTTCCACTGACTTAAACCTTGTCAAACATGCCCTCATTAAACCACAATTTAGATTTCAAAATCAGAATAGCTCTCTCTGTGATTTGCGTCCCAACATAGGTTGAGCCTACAGCGTGTCCATTTAAGAGCGGCAGCGTGTGGTGCGGGTGATGCAAATGTGCAGGACATCAGAGAGGGATGGTTTCTACCCAGCAAGCACATATGCAGAGCCTCAGGCGCGGGGCTGTGACAACCTGGCATTCATGTTACTGCATACATACGCACACGTTCAAATCTCAATGTCCAGGGTCTCGCCACGTTGCAAGCAGCCGTCGGCCCGATTGCGTTCCTGAGCATCGTTTCAGTTTGGTCTACTTTACACATTGTGTGCGTCCCTCACTCTGAACACGTCCTTAAAGCACAGAGGGATGAACCGAACAAAACAGAGCCCCATCTTGATTCATGTAGTGCACTTTAAAAAAAAAAATACAATTCGGATCAATACTGACTCTCCAGTAGATCAGATTTACTATTTGTCATGGACCTTGCCACAAACTGGGCATTTGTCAGGGAGGCACTTTTGACTAAAGTACTTTGTAAATGAGAAAAAGCATCTCTTGCCCGCATTAGTGGTAACTGATGTGGATTGTGACGTCGGATGCAATAAAAACAGAGATTTGACTGTGCTGCTCTGAGGTTGCAACCTTGCTCATGTTTTTGCGCACGAGGGTCATTTTCACCGTAGGGAGGACCTGTGCACAGATTGTCAGTAGCAATGGGATGCCAGATTCTTCGCAATCGCACCTGAAACTCTTTGAAATGCAGCAGTCTCATTTTTTATTCTTTTTGGTTTCATTTGTATTCCAACAAAACACTCAATGGCACTTTACAAAGCAAAAGACAAAAAAACAAAAAGAACAGGAAAAATAAGACAATACTAATATTAACTAGGGGACATCTGTGGTGCGGGAGTGGGTGAGCAGACGGGCAACAGAATTTTGGATGTATTGAAGTTTGTTGAGGGTTTTGGTGTGCAAACCCTCAAGAGTCATGAGGTGATAAAGGCGTGAATCAGTGTTTCAGCAGATGAGGGGGCAGAGGGGTGATATTTTTGTGGTGAAAGAAAGCAGTTTTGGTGATGTGGTTGATGTGGGTTTCAAATGAGAGTGACTGATCAAAGATGACGCCATGGTTACGGATATGGGTAGAAGCGGGAAGGGTAGAGCCGTCAATAGAAAGTGAGAAATCAGGGCAAGATGTTTGAAGTGATATCGGGCAGATGATGTGGATTGCTAATTTGTTGCAATTGGGATTGAGGAAGTTGGTCTGCATCCAGTTTTTTTCATTATTATTATTTTTTTAATGTCGATAAGGCAGTTGATGATGGTAGAATGAATGGCAGCAGTGATGGATCAATCCAGACCACGGTGGCGTATGATGTGACCAAGGGGAAGCATGGAAGAGAGAAAGAGGAGGGGGCCAACCACTGAGCCTTGGGGGACAGGGGCTGTGTCAAAGGCGAAGTTCACAAGTGCAGCAAGTCTCCTGTTACACAGCTAGACCAGCAGCTGCTCAGCCTTACCGCTATCTATTTATTTATTTACACTGCATTCACCATTCGTTCCCCGAAGGCCTTCTACACGGAGGCAATTCAAAGATCTCTGCAAGCAACTATTTGCAGAGCCGACTCTGTAATATATTTCTCCTAAATCCAAGATATCTACTGAGGGGGGCTTAATTTGACACTACTGATCCTGTTTTTCAAAGCAACAAAGCCACTGTTAGAAGGAGGGAAAGAAATCAAATAATCTTGAGAGAAATACATTTTTATAGTCAGAGAACCTGGAAAAAAATAAGTCAATCAGTCAATGTGGATATTGCAGCGATTGGCTTTGTCCAAAACATTTCATGGAAATGATTCAGGGCTAATGTACAGGCTAATATGGCTTCCGCTGTTGCCACAAGTAGAGTAGAAAGCAATTGTGTTCATTTGCGACTTGACATTCTCGCTGACAATTGCAAAGACATTTGTGTGCCTGTATGAGAGTGTGCAATTCTCTATGCTGGGATTTGTTTTCCCGAATTGCGCAGTCAAAGAGCTTGAGCTCACTGCCCTCTCCACCTCCAATTTCCAACAACAAACATGTCGCCTCGTCAACAGGACATGTATCACAGCTCTACATTTTGTGTTATGGTGATGATGCATTGAGGCTCCATCTATTTGGTTCCCTCATAGGTGGTAACATCATGTCAATCAATCAATCGATCAATCAAACTTTATTTATAGAGCACTTTTCATAGTTAAAAATGCAACTCAAAGTGCTGTGCAATAAAAAAACAACATAAAAAGAGGACTCTTCCTCCCCCAACATACAAAGATATATATTCCCACATGCATGCCTATGCTTACGCACAAGCACACACACACGCGCACACACACACACACACACACACACACACACACACACACACACACACACACACACACACACACACACACACACAACATGCACACATACTCTGATGAGCCTGATTAAAAAAAAAAAAAAAAAAAAAAAAGACACGGTGAGGCACACAGAAACCATATGCGGCGAAAAAGCACCCAAGGGGAACTGATCCACACTGAGCGGACACACCTCCCAGCGTAGGAAACACTGGCTCTTTAAAAAAAAAGGGAAATAAAATAAGTAAATAGACTTAAATTCAAAGAATTAAAAACACATATATAAATAAGTTCTTCAAAAGCCAAGCTAAAAAGATGTGCCTTAAGCCTCCTCTTAAAAACATCAACAGTCCCTGCAGACATGATGTTCTCTGGCAGGCTAGTCCATAGCTGGGGACCGAAATGGCTGAGTGCAGCCTCACCATGTGTTTTGGTCCTCACCCTGGGAATAATTAAAAGGCCAGTGCCAGAGGACCTCAGGATCGGCGATGGTTGATGTGATAAAAGCAGGTCAGACAAATAAAATGGCCCAAGACCATTAAGAAATTTAAAAAGTCATAAAAGCACTTAAAAATCAATCCTAAAACAAACAGGGAGCCGATGCGCCGATTTTAAAACTGCTGTAATGTGTTCCCGCCATCTGGTCTTTGTCATGGCTCGTGCGGCTGAGTTTTGGAGGAGTTGCAAGCTTAAAACGCTCTTTTTAGGAAGACCGCAGAGCAGGGCATTACAGTAATCCAAGCGACAGGAAATAAAAGCATGCATCAGCACTTCCGTGTTGGCCTGATGGAGAAACGGGCGGACTCTGGCTATATTCTTGAGATGATAAAAAACAATCTTAGTTATATTTTTAATATGAGGAATTAAACTAAGCTCAGAGTCAAAAATGACGCCCAAGTTCTTCACACATTGTGAGGGTTTAAGATATTGTCCTTTGGGTAAAACTTTCTCTCTCTGATCTTCAGGGCCAATAACTAAAACCTCAGTTTTGTCCTGATTGAGCTGAAGGAAATTCTCTGCCATCCATGACTTAATATCTACCTAACTGTTCTCACGGGGCCAGATGAGGTGGCTCGGGCATCTAATTAGGATGCCCCCTGGACGCCTCCCTGGTGAGGTGTTCCGGGCATGTCCCACTGGCAGGAGACCTCGGGGACGACTCAGGACACGCTGGAGAGACTATGTCACCCAGCTGGCCTGGGAACGCCTCGGGATCCGCCAGGAAGAGCTCGAAGAAGTGGCTGGGGAGAGGGAAGTCTGGGGTTACCTTCTAAAGCTGCTGCCCTCGCGACCGACCCCGGATAAGAGAACACACCAATGTGGACAGGCCGTAAATTACCATCAGGTTGCGGGAATGGGAAGTGCTAACATGTACAAGATTGTCACTGTTGAAACCGCATCGTTTGCTTGTGGGGGGTGGGGGGGGGGGTGTCTGCCTCTGACTGTTTGAATGAGGAAACTGTCTGATATGCTAGTAGTATAGAATATCAATCGTCTATTGATAGCGGGGGCCTGTATGCAAAGCTAGTGAGGGGGGGGATCGTGCTGAGAGCATCTGGTAATGGCCTGGAGTTGGGTGTTGTGAGATTATTGCAGTGGTTAGGGGGAGAAGTAGAAGCAGAGACAAGGGTTGATTAATTTGCGAACAAGAGTTAGCTGAGAGTGGAATTGATGACTGCATGGGGCATGTTGGCAGCTAGCATCAAGCAAAGTTTGGATGAACACCATCCGACTGGTAAAAAGAAGGACGATTCCAAAACAGGTTAAAATTGTCAATAAAACCAAAATCGAGATGACCACAAGTGCATAGTATTCGGGTATTAAAGGACGACTGAAGCGCTCGATGCCGCGGGATAGCGTCGGTAGAATGCCGCTTATCCAGACCGACAGCCCGCAAGTTCTCAAGGCCCTGTCACACCTTGACGATTCAGCCAGCGTATGCCGACGTTCAGATTTTCCCTAAAACGCTGGCATACGCTGAATTATCGATTTTTTTTTTCAATTTTGGGCGTATACATAGCGCATTCATAACGGGCTGGACGTATACATAACGTATCAGTAAATTATATAGAACGTTTCGATAACTTATAGATAACTTATTCCAACGAATGCCTAGCGTGTTGCCGGCGTACACAACTTATGCCCAACGATAGTCTAATTTATGCATAGCGTGCAGCAGCGTATTGCCGACGATCACGTGACGTAGTCTATAAAAGGCTGGCGCTCGACGTTTCAAGCCCGTCACACCTTGACGATTTAGCCAGCGATGCCGACGAGGAAAAATTTGGCAAATACGCTGGCGCACGCCGAATTAAGTTATGGGTAAGTTTTGTATACGTAACAGCACGCTGAAGCACGTTGGTATACGCCGGTACGTCGAGGTCGTCGAGAAATTTTAAGCATGCTTAAAATTTCTCGTCGTATGTCAGCGTATGGCTATACGTCCCGTATATGCAGGCCATAAGTAATAGGTAAGTTATGCGATCGTTGCACACGCTCAAACACGTTAAGTGTAGGTTACTCATAAGTCCAAATACGTCGAGAATACCTACTAGCTGTTCTCCAACATCCGTGCCTTCGAACTTGGCGCTTGGACATGCTGACCAGGCTGTCACGCACGTAGTTGGCGAAGGCTGCAGTGGCTGTGATGGGATGAGCCTCTGCGAGACCTTTGATGAGCTCCCCAGACTTTTCTTTGCCATGACGCTGATGTTGTTTGGTTTATTAATGACACAAGTCATAATGGCGTTTGATTGCTGCTTTAATAGCGTGAATAGCAACTCACAGTAACGATGGCAAGCCGCACCTTGCCTCTTGGGTTATACCATTTTAACTAGACCGGGGATAGTCCCCAAACAGATGTTGGTACTGCAATGTCTAGTGCAGTTATGATTTGAAACGTCGAGCGCCAGCCTTTTATAGACTACGCCACGTGATCGCCGGCAACGTCGAGCGCCAGCCTTTTATAGACTACGCCACGTGATCGTCGGCAATACGCTGCTGCACGCTATGCAGCAGCGTATTGCAGTTCGAAAGGCACGGATGTTGGAGAACAGCTAGTAGGTATTCTCGACGTATTTGGACTTATGAGTAACCTACACTTAACGTGTTTGAACGTGTGCAACGATCGCATAACTTACCTATTACTTATGGCCTGCGATACGGACGATAGCCATACGCTGATATACGACGAGAAATTTTAAGCATGCTTAAAATTTCTCGACGACTCGACGCATTTCGACGTATACCAACGTGCTTCAGCGTGCTGTTACGTATACAAAACTTACCCATAACTTATTCGACGTACGCCAGCGTATTTGCCAAATTTTTCCTACGTCGGCATACGCTGGCTAAATCGTCAAGGTGTGACAGGGGCCTCAGCAAGGCAAAGAGGGCATGAAAGTCTCTTTTCGTCTGCTCCGGCTGTCGACGCGCTGTCTCGTTCGTCCCCATCTGGACAATGAGCCGGGACATAGATGGTGGAAGAGAGTCAAGAAGACCGGGCGGAATGTTTACTATGTCCATAATTTTGGCTCTGGGATAATAGCGGGTGATAGTACCTTAATAATGAGTGCGTCCCAGACAATAATGGTAGTTTGTGGGAACAAAGATGTGCAGGGGGAGATTCTTGAAGCCATCGTCCAAAATGGTGGTGTCGAGGGCAGGTGGGAGCTGAAGACCGCCCCGGTGAGTGGGGCAGTGTCCACACGTGTATGTGGACACTGCATCTTTTGTAGCGTTCACACGTACAAATTTACACCGGTGCTGCCCTGCAAACGAGCATTTGCCCTGGAGCAAATTTTTAAACCACCTCCCTGAGGTGGATCAAATTTGATCCGGTGTAAGCTGTTTTCCGGCGCTATGCCGGAGCAAATTTGCACGTGCGAACGCTCTACTGGCGCAGTGTCGGTGTAGCACCGAAACAAATCTTGCCGTGTGAACACCCCTTTTGAGCAACCTGACCGGGCCACGCTCCAGTCACCTTAGCGGAGTTACCTAGCAGAGAATGGCTGTGGGCGGCGGGAAATCTGAAGGAGCACCTGGGATCACAGGGTCGGATACAACAGCGGACGTTTCCGATATTCACCAGGGCGGCATCTTACTTCATTTTACTCTATTGTGCGTGCAAGCGGACAATAAATGTCATCACGACACCACGGTTTTGCTAATTTGCAACTCAACATTTGCGCTCACAACACTTTGTGTGCCTTTAGGAGTGTATGCATTTAAACATATTCCCCTATTACACAGTCTGAGTGATATTTCACTTTCAATCTGTAACGGTTTGGAATTAGGTATAGGGTGGATCCCACAAACATCGACACGGATAAGATAATGGTACAACAAGGTTTATGGACAAAACGCAATCCCGACAAAGTACAAATAATGACACTGGATATAAGATAAGATAATATTAGATAAGAAAAGCTTTATTAGTCTCACAACAGAGAAATTCCCAATTCACAGCAGCAAAGTTATGAAAGGAAGAAGTCGAAAAACAAAATATAGGAGCTGCCGTAAAGGCAGCCACTCTGTGGCATACGACGAGAAGAACATAAAGGTGCTTGCAAAAGGCAAGGAAAATATCAATCCATCACATTCTATTTATAGAGCACATAAAAATGCAACTCAAAGTGCTGTGCAATTAAAACATCTCGGACTTCTCAGTTTCTCTGAAGCCCCCCCATACACCAATGCCCAACCACACAATAATTCACTATAGTTTTGGATTGGGAAAATACATGCCAAGGCTGCCCTCCCCTCCCTCCACCTCTATCCCACCACTGTTGACTAAAGCGTGGTGGGGGGCCCTTCATGAGGATTATGTATGAGGGCCGAGACTTTTTGTGCTAAGCCCCCGATTGCATCTAAGAATCGATTATTTCTCCCAACCCATACGAACGCCCAAATTAGACCTTGTATTTAGTGAAATCCAAGAAATCCCATCACTGATAGAGTTCTCTTGTATTAATCAAGCCTGAGTAAGCCAGAGTGCACCTCTTGGCAAAGGTGATTATTCTGGGTCACGTTCCCTCCAAGCTGCTTTCCCAAATTAATAGAATTGGCAAGGGCAGAGAGGCACTGATTTGCCCTCATTTTGTTAACAGACTGGGCCCGAGCGTGAAAACAAATTCCCACGGCGATTTGATAAAGGTCAGAATAGTTTCCGCTTCATATCAGGGTATGTTTTCTATGCAGACAATTAAGGAAGGCAGACATTAAGAGTGATACAAAAAGAATATGCGATTAATCCTGAGGTTTGTTGTTTGTTGTTATTAGCCGCTGTTTGGGGTTGATGTTTTTTTTTTAAGACGTCAGTTGGAAAATTAGGCAGCGTTTTACTGCCTCATGGGCTCGTCATATCACCGTGTTGCTATGATAGGGTGAACCGAATGAATAATAATATTTAATATAACAGATAGGTCTGTAATAATAGTCTTAGCTCATTTATTGAGCGTAAATTCATTGCCTCACATGACCTGGCAGCTGCAAGTCCAGATATGCGCTGACTTCAGTCACAAAATTCCACTTTATTGTCATGGCTCAGCAGTAAATGTCAGGTTGTCATCGTGTCTGCCCTGCTGATGGACCAAACAATGGCAACTATCAGAGCCGTGTCGTATTTACGGAAAATGAGCTGTAATTTTTGAGTCCGAAAGGAAAGCCATCGTAAAAGGCACAGGGATGGAATCCAATCGTAATTTGACCAGGAATCAAATAAGTTATGATTTATACTTACCGTTTGGGATGGCCGTAATAATGAACGAATCAATCATTAAGGGTTGTATTGATTGTGTGTAATTTTGTTGATGACTCGCTTCTTGAAGCAATTAGGATCAAACGAGTACAGTTCTTGCACGATACTGTCGAGGCGGGACAAAATGGATTCTGAGTTGTATCACTGGTATACGTGATTCAGAATTGATGAATACTTTTTCAATAATTATTTACGAGGCGGCCCGGTGGTCCAGTGGTTAGCGCATCAACCTCACAGTGCAGGGGTAGCGGGTTCAATTGTGTGGAGTTTGCATGTTCTTCTCGGGCCTGCGTGGGTTTTCTCCGGGTACTTCGGTTTCCTCCCACATTCCAAAAAACATGCATAGCAGGCTGATTGAACACTCAAAATTGTCCCGAGGTGTGAGTGTGAGCGCGGATGGTTGTTCGTCTCTTTGGGCCCTGCGATTGGCTGTCGACCGGTTCAGGGTGTCCCCCGCTTACTGCCCAAGGACAGCTGGGATAGGCTCCAACACCTCCGCGACCCTTGTGAGGATATTTGAATGCGCACAATTGAAAAAAAAATCACAGGGAAATGTTTTGTTTGACAAAAAAATAAAATGGAAGTAAATGTCTACCGGTAATTTTATTTTGCTCAGTGAAATTCAGTCATTACAAGACACCTTTAAAAGTTGTAAATCGTCATCACATTTAATTCAAACACCAATCCCAACGGTGGATCCTGCATGTTTCTGTTGCAGTGCCCCAATGCCATTTTCTCTATTCACACTCGTGAGGCTATTGTTATAATTTGATGAAGCAGTCAAATGCGGTTTCCTTCGCCGGCTGGGTCCTATCTGCCCTCACTGTGAGCCATGAAAGGAGAAGTGCCCTTGTTCTCTGGCCTGGATGTTATCGGGGAATTTTCAACCCCCCTCCCACCGCCCCAGAGGGCAAAGATTGCTTCCTCACTCCTTCCCTGGTCTCTCTTCTCTTTTCTTTTTTTTCAATCTCTGTTGCTCTCTTCGGGCAGTATAAACGCATGGTCGCCATCCCTCGATTTGAAGTCTTCTCCCCAGTGTGAACTGGTTGTCCTCGAGGCTGGCAGAATTAGGGGAAATGGAATGAATGGAACCACAATGTATGAGCGCTCACCAGGATCACGTTTATTCTTCCTGCATACTCACTCTTTCTTCATGAAACTTTTGAGTTTGCTCAATCAAGCAACACGACAATCGGAGATACTTAGGAATATGTCTCGGAGTGCAAGACTTAAAAGGAGTCATAATCCACACACTCATTCCCCCTGAGGCATTTCAAGAGAAGTGTGAGTGGATCAAGGTTTTTTTGGGGGGGGCTATAAATAAAAAACACCACGCTCATTTTCAATAGGAAAAATATCTGACACACCAAAGAAAACGATTGTTACATTCTTATAGATCACAGGTGTCAAAGTAAAGGCCCGGGGGCCAGATTTGGCCCTCCACATCATTTTATGTGGCCCGCGAAAGCAAATCAAAGTTGTCAACTTTCATGGTGCTTGCTAAAATCTCAACCAAAATTTCAAATTCTCATTTGTAATAAATAAGAGTGATACTGTCAGCATTTTCTTGTTGTTACGTTGCGAGCGAAGCGGAAGGTAACGCGCTTCACTCGCAACCAATTTGAAATAGGGGATTCCCGAAACAGCAGACACCAACAAGAACTCCGTACAAAAATTATATTTATTAACAAAAACCGCACCGCCAAAAATAGACAACAAAAAAACGCTGGTCAAAACGAGTACCAGGAGAAACACTCAAACTCAATAACAAAAAACGCTCGCACCAATGGCAAGGAACAACTAAACTCTGACGCGATACAAACGAAGGAAAGAACACCAAAAACAGCCGACGATTCTAACTAGCGCACTTACTATAACAACGAGAGGCAAAGATAAACACACGGGCAAAGCAGTGGCACGGCAAACAATTCTCCAGCAGAAAAGACACAGAATGACAGCCCTGATAAAGCAGGTGCTTAATGGCAAATAGGTAGCAGGTGTGCAGCCAGCCAGAATGCGCCGCCTGCCACCTGCTGCCGAAAACGGGACATGACACTAAGTTACTCTAATGAGGGGTTTGGTAACAAAACAATAGGTGAATAAACCGTTATTCTTGACTTCTTTATATGGTTTCAGTCGTAACGGCCCTACAAGGGAAATTGTACGGTAACTAAAATCTGGCCCGCGACCAAAATGAGTTTGACACCCCTTTTATCGATCCTCACTTCACTAGTAGAAAATGCGCCGTAATATTGCTGTTATTAAAAAAGTATATATTATGCAGAGAAACCTGAAGGGCTGACCGCAATCCAGTCACAGTGGTGAAATGCACCATATAAACACTGTTGTGCTATGTTGTAACGTACAATAACAACACTGACACACATTCACATTTGAAAAGTAATAGTAAAGAATGCCGCTTCACCTTTTTGATTTTGATTTTGCTGTAAAAGCAAAATCATGTTCAGTAGATTCTGCAGCGCTGATGTTACCCGATAATCCGTCAATGTTGTTGTAGATAATGACCATATTCACGCATCGCCACATAACTGGGGACACCCTGTCATTGTCTCTCAAGATGGTTACTGGGTTGAATGGAGTCAAAGATTCAACTCGTCGACAAATGACGCGAGCACATGATTCTGAATGATTGCAACACTGAACAACATGCCCTGTTTCCCGAGGCAGTGAGAATATATCGGAATCTCACGTAACTTTATGACATAATTTTTGGTTTAGTGGATTTTTGAGATGCATTTTTTGGAAACATTGAATTGAGCTAAAAATTTATGGTCAGAGGATTAAACTGAAATTGTGAGCACACAATCCCAGTCAGAGCCTTTCTAAAAAACACAGACAAATATTTTGTTCAAAACTGTGACCTAATTGCCGTCAAATGTCCGACAAACAACAACAAAAAAAAATTGTAATAACATCTATCTAATACTCTTGGAATATGTTCGGAAAGTTCCTTTTACACCTTCTGCTGTCTCTGCTTGGATCCACCAGGGAAAACCACCCACTGTAGTTTGAAACTTCCTCAACTGAAGCTGTAACTGTTTTTTCACAGTAGTTTTTTTTTCTCAAAGTGACATTTATGGATGCGTGTGTTAGAGAGAGAGAGAGAGAGAGCGAGAGGGAGACAGAGAGAGCAAGAGAGAGCAGGGAAACGCAGTTAAGCACATAAACACATTATCAATTGCTAATGCTACCACGAGTCACAGCACAAGTTATTTTTGGGTTCCCTGAAATCTTAGCGAGGGCCTGACTATATTCGCTAAACCCCGACACGAAAACGTCCCACTGAGAGATAAAACAAAGCAGCCATTGAATCATTGATTCAGTCTAAAGCCTGCCTGGCAAAGAGAATCTACTTCCGCATTTGCCTTTTACAGAATTGGAGTCACCTTCACCGAGGGACCTTTCAATGACTGTGTGGGTTAGAAAATGATGTGGACTCAGCGGTGAGGCTGTCAAGACCATGCTGATAGCGGTGACAGCCCCGGGCTGCAAGTTGATGCGATGAACGAAAGACATGCCTCTTTCACCGCCCCCGCCCACCAAAATGGGAAGACCACCTATTGAAGCATCACTTCTGCAAACCCAAGAAAAGTTCTAATTAAAGACCTGCACGACTCCACACAAGTGATCACAGTGTGATGCCGACACGAGAAGTGGGCCAAGGATACAGTACAATAGACAATAATTGGGTGCCATATCTAATTAGCTACAGAGATGATTGTTTACGGGATCTGATGTGACACAGAAAGAAAATATCGGCTGATGATTTAGGGTTATATTGTACCGTTTGCCGTTAATTGAAAATGTCTGGCCGCCTGCATTCTCCCATCAACAGAAATCTGTCATTTAGAGCCGTTCCATTCATTGAAAAAGCAAGTATGATGGCCGATGTTTCAGAGGTGTCCAGCGACGATTCCCGCCGCACACGAGAGCAGCATTCCTACGAATTTCACGACTGTCAATATGTCAAATAGAAACAAATGATGCCAAAAGTAACTCAACACTTCCAACATGAGAATGACTGGTCCATGCTGCTGGCTTGCCTACTTCCGTCGACACTTTTCTTCTTCCAGATGCTTTTGTTGGTGTAGCGCCCCGAGAAGGTGAAACACCATGTTGCACGTTAAGATTCAGTTAACCGCCTGCCTGCCGTGGGACACACCTGGCACTTGGCACTCACCGACTACACGAACACTCGTAATGTGTGCCTATCACATTGCATTAAAATATTATACCCTATTAACTGCCCCACTCCAAAAACAAGATACGCCAGCAGCCTTTTTTTCCACCTGGAGCTTTTCTACTTCAGACATGCTGCTGGTGGATTTATTATTATGATAATTTTTTTTTACGGTAGCATTCCCACTACTGCAACAACAGTCATCATAGTGACACCATCGTGATGAATAAATTTTATTTGCTTCTTTGCTGATCATCAAATATGTTCAAGTGGCTCTCCCGGTCTTTCACAAAACAACAACCTCAAATAAATTTGATCCTGGTTGTCATGGCAACCAATCGAAAGCAATACTGGCACCAGCTACCTTGAGGCACCCTTAAAAATACACCCAAAAAAATACATATGCACGATGTACAGGACAAGTACATAAAACATTTCTGATGATGAGGATGAATTACTGTAGCAGCGCAGTGCGCTGTAAAACAATGACCATTTGACTGCGCAGCAAAGTGCAGGAGGAACCCCAATGGTGCTTTGTGCCAACTCCCCCCTTCGGGCGACCTGTGTAAATCCTCTATTTCGGAGGCCACTGACTACCATGGTGAGCGCTTTGGCGTTAACTGACTCAAATCCATGAGATCCACTGTGTTTTGGTGTTTATTTAAATGAAGAGTCTTGGTGTGAGAGTCATTTTTAATTTTGTCTGTAATTGACCTGTGATTGGTCACCAGGTCAGGATATACCCCGTCTTTTGCCTCAAAGTCAGCTGGGATCATGTCCGCTTTACAACAACCCGCCTTTAAAATATTAGGTTTACTTGTGCAGAGTTGACGGAGGAGCAGCGACGAAAAAGTGCGA
Organism: Hippocampus mohnikei; assembly: GCA_026261675.1. Lineage (NCBI taxonomy): Eukaryota > Metazoa > Chordata > Actinopteri > Syngnathiformes > Syngnathidae > Hippocampus > Hippocampus mohnikei. Next base: position 7,748,230 of record JAKGUB010000284.1, on the reverse strand, counting down.
AGACCCGGACATGTAAAAGCTTGATCGTAGTGGCGTCAAGGCGGTCGTGCAATTAATCTGGGCTGCAGTGTTGTGACAGTTCCAGGCCACAATTCTCTCTCTTGGAAAAATACAAGCGCCAGTTGATCATATCTACATGAAATCCATGAGATAACGCTGACATGAAGCAAAAAGAAGGGCCGGATAGTAAGTCCCCAGATTTCCGAAGGACTGAACTTCCACTGTGGCTCATTTCAAACATCTAGAGAACAGATGAATACTCATACGACATTTAAAGAAAAAAGGTTACAAGGGCAATATCCTCTCATGCAAAACAATCTTTATCTTAAAAGCCCCGGTAATCGAAGAATGAAAACAATCATCGTCATCCTTTACCCTGCCTTTTGTTCAGCATTTTGTTGTGAAGCTAACTAGAAAGGCAATATGAGACTCATTTCATCCTTCATGATGTGAGGAACTTGAGCCTTTCAGTTAATTAGTCTGTCCTCACTTTTCGTGTTTGCGAAGCACTGAACCCAACAAATTATATTTTTGACTCAGTGCAAAAAAAATGCGATTTCAGGCCGTCATAAAATTTTGATCAGTGCTGAAAATATTTGCAATTAAATCCACTGCTATCGTGTATAATAGTGTGGCCATGAAAACGAGGAATGGTTCAATCGCAAATGTGCGTTTGGCACAACATCAAATCAACTTTCTTTGCCAAAGATTCGGGATTAAACATGAAGATCAAAGTCGAGACGTGTCTAAACGCCCCTCCCCAACACTGCCACCCGACTGCTACTTCATATTTTATTTTACAACAAACTATTCGGTTCTATTCTGTGCTTTGAGAGAGGGCCCATCATCCTGAGATTCTTGATTCGCTCATTCAATCGCAGCCATTTTTACTGGAGCAACCCCCTCAATCCCAGCATTTTACTGGATTTTGACTGATCTTGCAAGGCCCACAGAATATTTGGTTCTTGTCACGTTGCAAGGTGGTGGTGGACCCCAAAGAGCAGGCAGGAGAGAGGAGCAGGGTGAACTTGACGAATTGTATTTAATAAAACAGAAAACTAAGTCCAAAACAAAGTATCAAACAAAACACATGACTGAAGATAAAAACTCAATAGCAGAAACATGATTGAAACAAACCTGACAGCAGCAAACAAACATGACAGTGGCAAAAAGCTACAATGACCCGACACTGAATGCTCGGGGTGGGAGTCCTTTTAAAGCACTAATTGCCAAATGACCAACAGGTGTGCAGCTCAGGGAGAGCCCTGCAGTGGCACCTGTTGGTCCCAAACCGAATCATGACAGTACCCCTCCCTCAAGGGACGGATCCCAGACGTCCCAAAGTTGTCAAAAGGCTGCCTCGCCGGGAACGGAACTAAAAGCGATGGCAACCCTTGCCTCGCCGAAGAACAGCAACAAACGCGCCGGCGACCTTCGCCTCGCCGGGTAACAGGAACAAACGCGACGGCGACCTTCGCCTCGCCAGGGAACAGGAACAAAAGCGACGGCAACCCTTGCCTCGCCGGTGAACAGGAGCGAAAAGCGACGGCAACCCTTGCCTCGCCGGAGCGGGAACTAAGCGACGGCGACCTTCGCCTCGCCGGAGAACAGGAACAAAAGCGGCGGCGACCTTTTGGCTGGGCTTGGCCTGGCGTGGACGGAGCTCGGCGTAGCGGGGACATGGGACAGCCGGACGTGAACAGGGGCTCGTCCTGGCGTGGGCGTAGGCGTGGCACGGCTCGTCGTCGGCGTGAATGTGACTCAGCTCAAACAGACACGTGACGAGCCTCGGCTCAACGTGGACGCGGACGGGGCTCGGCCCACCGTGAACGCGGCTTGACGAGACAAAAACAGGACAGCTGCATCACCAGCACTGCCTGAAGGGGAAAGGGTGTCGGCCGCAGGCGTGCTCCGCCAGGCACATGGTGGAATAGGGACCAGTCCTTTGTACCTGCGGGATCAGGTGGTCGGGTCATTCTGTCACGTTGCAAGGTGGTGGTGGACCCCAAAGAGCAGGCAGGAGAGAGGAGCAGGGTGAACTTGACGAATTGTATTTAATAAAACAGAAAACTAAGTCCAAAACAAAGTATCAAACAAAACACATGACTGAAGATAAAAACTCAATAGCAGAAACATGATTGAAACAAACCTGACAGCAGCAAACAAACATGACAGTGGCAAAAGCTACAATGACCCGACACTGAATGCTCGGGGTGAGAGTCCTTTAAAGCACTAATTGCCAAATGACCAACAGGTGTGCAGCTCAGGAGAGCCCTGCAGTGGCACCTGTTGGTCCCAAACCGAATCATGACAGTACCCTCCCTCAAGGGACGGATCCCAGACGTCCCAAAGTTGTCCAAAGGCTGCCTCGCCGAGGCGGGAACTAAAAGCGATGGCAACCCTTGCCTCGCCGAAGAACAGGAACAAAAGCGGCGGCGACCTTCGCCTCGCCGGGAACAGGAACAAAAGCGACGGCGACCTTCGCCTCGCCAGGAACAGGAACAAAAGCGGCGGCAACCCTTGCCTCGCCGGTGAACAGGAGCGGCGGCGGCAACCCTTGCCTCGCCGAGCGGAACTAAAAGCGGCGGCGACCTTCGCCTCGCCGGAGAACAGGAACAAAAGCGACGGCGACCTTTTGGCTGGGCTTGGCCTGGCGTGGGCGGAGCTCGGCGTAGCGGGGACATGGGACAGCCGGACGTGAACAGGGGCTCGTCCTGACGTGGGCGTAGGCGTGGCGCGGCTCGTCGTCGGCGTGAATGTGACTCAGCTCAAACAGACACGTGACGAGCCTCGGCTCAGCGTGGACGCGGACGGGGCTCGGCCCACCGTGAACGCGGCTTGACGAGGCGAAAACAGGACAGCTGCATCACCAGCACTAGGAGCAGGGTGCTATATACACCCCTACCAAAATAAAGTTTGGACTCTCTTCTTTCAGCAGAAAAAAACATGTTTCTATCTTTTTCCATTCTTCAGCAATCGGCATTACAAAAAGTTTCATGAAAATGGTGATTCCTGGGCAAAAAACAGAGAAAAGAGCTTTTGTAAAAGCATGCATTTCAATCACGTGAGGCACCACTGCCACCTACTGTTCGCTTTTACATGATTAACAATGCTAACGGCTTATTCTCATTCACAGATTGCATCAGAACCTCCTCCTCTCTATGACGCAAAAAAAAAAGACTTAGACGTACTAGTACGTCCTTGGTAGGCGGGGCCTAATTTTAAAAAGACGTACAAATACGTCTTGTGGAATGAAAGAATTAGGAGGTTGCTAATAATGCTCATGTTCTACATAAAGTAACTTTCGGTCAATTTAAACCTTCCCAATCATGAATAGGAATTGTCCCCAGTTCACCAGAGGTTCCAATTGCTCAGTGTTCAGCTCCAACTGTGGCTTTCCAACCAAAACCCATCTGTCTTTTTCCCCGCAGAGAGAGCATTCACCGCCATTATGTTTTGTGACCCTGTCCTCCGAATCAGGGAACATCACAATCTGCACTAAAGGGATTTCCAACCGTATTGTTTAGGCTTAACTTTTTTACTTAGGTTGGTAATGACGGTATGATGGAGCATGTGCTCTAAAAGTAGGACAGCAGACACCCATTTGCATCAGAAAGCAATCTGGTATGCTCACATCGCTAATACAGTACTAGTCTTTAGCTTTCATCTGTGCTGTACGCATCCATTTTTTTTTTTTTTGGTATGGTCTCAAAATATTAGTCTTGATATTAAATTACGAATCCCTGATGTCTGTTGAATCAGTTTCTTTATTTTTACTTTTTTGGGGTTGAGGGGGGTCGCATGTTGTGTATGGGGGCAACAACAAAATCGCTAAAAGTTCAAAATGAATTTCATGATCAATTTGCTGTGTTGCGCGATGATTACGTCAGTCACCCTGTTCTGTCCCTGCTGCGTACCTTGTATTGAAGTGTGCTGTTCCTGCTGTGTGCGCGCCTAGGCCTCTTTGGGGGAAATGCACATGCAAATCACATCAGATGAAAGACCAGAAGAAGCAATTGGAGACTGAACCGCATTGAATATAACTTGTTTTTCATCATAGGAAGAATACGTACTTGTCAGTCGGGTTACATGAGCTGGCAGTGTATGTTGATGCAGTGTTTTGAAAAATTGTTCTTTTGGAGCCAGAGAAGTACCTATTCTTAGCCGCTAGCTCTGTGGATAGGGTTTTGCATTGAATCCATTTGCATCGCTCGCGATGTTTGTAAAACGCATAACGTGTCGAGTTCGCATATACCCGTTATATATATATATTTTATATATATATATATATATATATATATATATATATATATATATATATATATATATATATATTTTTCTTTGTGTGTGTTTAGTTTAATGGTCATCATCAACTGGAGTGTCAATAAACAAGTCTAAAACAAGCAAAGTTGGACTATTTTAAGAGAGCGCCCACGGCCGTAAAATGATTGACGACATGTGGTAACATTAAAAGAGAGAGAGAGAGAGAGAGAGAGAGAGAGAGAGAGAGAGAGATGAGTGTTGGGATTGCGCTAATGGCTGTACAGTAGTTTAAAAACCCAAAAGGCTTCTTCAGGGGGTGTTACCTGGTGGTGTCCAACAAAAGGGGGTTGCTGTTGACCGGCTTGGAAACGACCGTCCTACCAACCAATCACTCAGATAGTTAACATTGTATACTGTATGTACATATATATCCATCCATCCATCCATTTTCTGATCCGCTTATCCTGACAAAGTTCTCGGGGGGTGCTGGAGCCTATCCCAGCCATCTTCAGGCGGTAGGCGGGGGACACCCTGAACCAGTTGCTAGCCAATCGCAGGGCACGCAGAGACGAACAACCATCCATGCTTACACTCACATAGGGACAATTTCAAGTGTTCAATCAGCCTGCCATGCATGTTTTTTGGAATGTGGGAGGAAACTGGAGTACCCGGAGAAAACCCACGCAGGCCCGGGGAGAACATGCAAACTCCACACAGGGAGGCCGGAGCTGGAATCAAACCCAGTATCTCTTCATTTGTAAGGTCGACGTGCTAACCACTGGATCACCGGGCCCTTGTGTGTGTGTGTGTGTGTGTATATATATATATATATATATATATATATATATATATCTATTTGACTGATTATCAAATTAATAGTTGGAGGCCTAGTTCAGTGTATGTCACATTGATTGGCACACTCCTTGAAACATACCATATGTTTTGTAATAATGCACACCCGGTGTCATTTTCTGGTCTTTTGTCAACCGTATGCTTCTTAATTCAGCTCTCTACTCCAAACACTGTCGCCTCCATTGTGATGATTGCCAGGATCTCAGTCGAGGTCAGGGCTGAAGCTTTTGAAATACTAATTATACTTGTCAACAATATGTCGACCTTGTCACTGCGGTGTCGTGACCACATCAGTTACCTTTTATGGCTCAATTAAAATGCCATCCTAAATTATTTATCAGGCAGTGTACTTGAGCTTTCCTCTCCGGCGTTTATATTTGGGAGCAAGTTGCATGTTGTCTCAGTGCCAGTGAGGCTTACGGAGAAACCTAAACGAAAAGTATTAACTCCTTTTAAAGTGTCAAATAAAACCCAAGTGTTATTTGCCTCGACCACGTCATAATTTTGCAATGCTACGGCTTGTTAAGTCAAATCGATGCGGTGATCAAATTCTTCACATGCTTGAGCTGAACATGTTCAAGGGTAGACGCAAAATATACTTGAATGAATCGAGGAAGAAATGCGGCCTTGTCGCTGGGCGGCAGTCGTGGTTGTCGACCGTTAAAACATAAATAAGGGAAGAATTTGTTCACGTAAACATTTTATCAAGATCAAGATTTCTGCGATGTGCGTGCTGTTCTTTTCTCTGTTCCGGGTGTATCACGGGAGGGCTACCTTACTGAGCATCGCAATGCATTCGGTATTATAATTCGCCTCTGGGAAACATATGCTTTTGTGTCTGCGGTAACTAAGGCATGAAATGAGGATTAGGTAAAGGGTGAGTGTCCTTGCGTGTTGCTTTAATTATCCCGGGGTTCATATGCATCTGGAAATTCAAGGCTTTCCAAATGCAAAACGTCAAAGGAGAAAAGCCATCATCGTCCGTGTTGTACATTCACTTTCTCTGACCTTTACACTTTAATTCAAGTGGGTTTCAGTGAAACTAATTAATATCGCTGCTTAATTGAGTCAAAGTTATGGAGTAAAACTTGGCCAAGAGTTTAAATGGAGGGTAAATACAAACGTTAATCTTAATGATAGACCCTTATCAAATTTGTATGGTTTGAATACGTAGTGCGTAGCCTGAATCTCAAATGACTTTCCTCTTTTCATGTCTTCTTTTATCAGCAGTCCATCTGCTTTGAAGCCAGGCAGCTGTGTGGGGCACCGGGTGTGGATTCTGCTGGCAATGACCCACATGACCTTGGACTTCTCTGTCTGCAGCCCCCTCAGTCAAGGTTTGGCGCTCAAACTCATGCCTAAGCCGGTGCCTCGCTCAAGACCTCGCCTGCAGCCCGTTTGGGACACGCCGAACACCATCCACTGGAGAACGGTGAGCCCTCTGGCGCGTAAGCTTTTCAGCCCTATCCCTCCACCCCAAGACAATAAATTAAGGATAGGGCCAAAGGTTGCGGCGCAAAAGTCTCGGAAGACCCTGCACAAACGACCGGCACCATGTCCGGAATGCAGGTTGCCGTTCTCTGAAATGGAGATGGGTGAGCCAGTCATAGCGGAATCTCCAGCGGCTTTTTCCAGAGCAAACAGGGGAGACGCAGCAAGGTTGCTACTCAGAGCCAGAAGGCAACTCAAATGGGAGAGCTTCGACAAGTCTCAGGAGGGCCGGACTACTACGGTGGCCGGATTTATTGACTGGGGACCCACAGGCACAGATAGTACAGATGAGGATGGTAAACATGAGCCCAAAGTTAACCTGCCCACCCGGGCCTTAACTACCACAGTGGCAACAACCACTAGCAGCACCACGAGGCTCTCCCAAAGGACGTTTATTATGGTGACTACACCGGAACCCAAGAGGCTCAGCACCACAAAGGCCGCAAACAGCTTTGGGGAGACTGTCAAGCCACCAAAGCCATATGGAGATACATCAGGTAAGATATCTCCGGCCATTTGCTTATCAGTCCGTCTGTCACTGCCACAGAGATTCATTGTGTGGAGAAATGGTCAAAATATTGTTTCGACTGCCATAAAAATGTTTCCCTGCCACCAAACAAGATGAGTCAGTTGTTGTCCTCCCGCTTGGCTGTTTGCATGTTATTGGGTTACTTTGTTTGCATTGGACAAATATGACACAAAGAATTTCCACTAACTTTGTGTATAGGTTACCGTATTTTCTACACTATAAGGTGCATCGGATTATAAGGCGTACCTTCAATGAATTGCCATTTTAAAACTGTTTTCATGTATAGGGCGCACCGCATTATAAGGCGCATTGAATAGACGCTACAATAGCGGCTGTTGTGCTGTTATGCATCCACTAGATGGAGCTACGCTAAAGAGAATACAATACAATACAATTGCATCTTTATTTACACAGAGCTTTCACAACCGCTGCAGCTGTGACAAAGCACTTACATTTTAACACTTAAAATACTATTCTGCCCCCAGTAATTGTATTACAGTGCAGTGCCCCTAGTGGTGGAAGTAGTTAGAACCACCCATAAGGTCAGTGGGGTAGCCATTTTAATTCATAAGAGTGAAACAGTGGAGAGGTGTGATAACATCCTCTTCCATCCTCCTCCTTTTGACACATTCAGGCACAATCTGTAAGTACATCTAAAGAGTTGTATATACCACTCTTTGATGTACAAGTTATTTATCGTCATATATAAGCATCTATTAAACTTTGTAGATATTTACCATAGATTTGTTGAATAAATTAGAGAATAGGGCTGTTACAAGAGTGTCGAATATCATTTCATATGTATAATTGGATGCTATACAAACATTTGTATTGCATTTAAGTTTCTATTTGTGTACAGTTTTACAAGAAAGACTTCCATAAAAATACCAAACGGTGGACTCTCATCTTCGTGTTTTTATTGGAGGATTGTTTAGCTCGCTGTCTATGTCATGCTCTCATCTCAAACGCATGGTTAGGGCAGAAGAAAACTACTGCCAAGAAACCAGAATATTGATCCACATATAAGGCGCATTTGATTATAAGGCGCATTGATGGCTTTTGAGAAAAATGAATGTTTTTAGGTGCGCCTTGTAGTGCGGAAAATACGGTACACAAACAATTTCCATTAACTTTATGGATAGTAGTTCGGTTACATTTTAGTGTGGATTGAGGAATTTATGTTTTCACGTCACTGTTCGGCCTCAGTAGAACCACCAACACCCCGCATGCTCCAAAGTGCAATTAGTACTGTCTCATTCATCGTGCGCTTCTGACAAAAGGTTTTTGTATTCATTATGTATGTTTGCTGTCTTGTATCCAACTTGTATTTTTGTGCAGTTGGAACCCAGCCGTTTTGGGAGTATGTGGATACAATATATACTCGCTATCCTGTGAAACGCGGACCAACATGAATTACATTTTTTAATGTTTTTTTTTTTTTTTAATGAGAAAAATGAGTGGACGTGTTTTTCACAGGACAGCGACGATATGTTCATCATCATGTTGTCTTTTACACTTACCCCCACGGTGCCAACTTACTTAACCATGCTAAATATTTCAAGATATTGATTAAAAATGCACCGTACATTCCAGTTTGACGTGTCCTATTTAAGCGAAGGCAAGCCTAAACATTCCTTTTCTCCAGCAGGCGTTTTTCTCTCATATGGGCTACATAACACACCTTATCCTATTCACCAAAACCAGGTTCATCATGTTTTCTCTGTTGAACTATGCATCCGCAATCAAGACTTCAGTCGCCCTGCTTTTTGTTGTTGTTTTGTTTGTTATTTAATGCATTTGGCATCAACCGCACCCCTTGTTGAATGTAACATTATTGGTGTATAAAATCTTCCAAAGACGTTTTGCCCCAGATTCGATTGATTAGTTTAATTCAAAACATTTGAAGAAACTGCAGTTTTTAAATACTTCTTTTAACTTTACATAAGGCTCCTGTCACTGCAGATTAGGAAAAAAAAAGTACTTATCATAATTAGTCAGGCTCTCAGTAACTGTGAGATTACAGTATGTGCACTCACCCTTGCACTAAATAATCTGCATGAGTCAAAATGACTCATGAATAACGTCAGCAGTCAGCACAAATGAAAGTCATTAATATGCTTTGTCTCAGTGAATAAGCACGCATCTAATTTGTGTGTTTATAGTTGTCTGGGATGTATTGGGTGGGCGGGTGTTGAGTGCACAATCCCCCAAATTCATTCAATAAAACACCCCTCTGACATGAAATTCGTTGGTGAGCAGTGGATGTATTACCCAGACTTTCACAATGAGTTTGAAACGCGTCGAGTGGTTAGCGCGTCGACCTCACAGTGCAGAGGTCGTGGGTTCAATTCCAGCTCCGGCCTCCCTGTGTGGAGTTTGCATGTTCTCCACGTGCCTGCGTGGGTTTTCTCCGGGTACTCCGGTTTCCTCCCACATTCCAAAAAACATGCATGACAGGCTAATTGAACACTCTAAATTGTCCCGAGGTGTGAGTGTGAGCGCGGATGGTTGTTCGTCTTTGTGTGCCCTGCGATTGGCTGGCAACCGGTTCAGGGTGTCCCCTGCCTACTGCCCGAAGACGGCTGGGATAGGCTCCAGCACCCTCCGCGACCCTTGTGAGGATAAAGCAAAAACACTTTTAAGATTTTTTTGCTCTTCAGGAAACACATTGTTGAAACGTACATGCCAGACCTCATAGAAGGATTTTTTTTCTTCTCGATATAATAATTACGACAACTCTCCATTTTATTTTTTTATTTTATTTGCACGACTGTAATTCAGACTTTTGAGCTCTATCTTGACATAATAGTGGGAGCATAACAGTGTGTCCAATCGCCGCAACATAACATTCGCTCCAGCCCATTTTGCCATCGTGCAGACGAACGCCATCCATAGATAGCTCAGCTATCATTTCAATATTGCCATTTATACGTGTAGTCAAGTTTGACAAACAGAACATGAAAGCCTACTCTTGGCTGAAACAAAAAAAAATCCAATAATCTTATTCTTTTGCAAATGCATTCTGATCAAGATCTGTCACGAAATGCTGCTTCAAGGCAGGTGGACCGAAATGCACTTAAACAGCTCAGAGCGGCCAGCATACTGAATAATAGCCAAAGAAGTAGGAATAACACACAAATACACCAAAAAAAAAAAAAAAACATAACCCAGTTACAAAGAACATAGAAATGGCAATGAATCAGCAAAGATCAAACAGATGCAGAAGATCTTGTCGACCCATAGACCTGCTGCTGATAACTAAATTACAATGATAAGGCACACACAAGAGGAACATAAACAAAAAAAAAAAGAAGAGTTATCATGAAACATTTATTAAAACAAATAGAGTGGAATCTCAATTTATACATGATCTCAGAAGGGACCCCAAAGCATGCGTTTCCATGTCCTCGTATGGTTCCTGGTAATTTTGAATGGCTGTGTTGTTCAAACTGCCAACTCACTGAATGCTGAACCGACGGCAGTGTTGGCACCGTCGTAGATAAAGCAATGATAGAAAATGCAGTCAGAAAAGCACTTCCGATAATTTGGCCCTCGCTAAATGCTCATGAAATGGTAATATAAATGCAAATAAAAGTGCCGTTTGTAATATATTGTGGTCTTCCACCTTTGTTTTGCAACCTCTGAAGTGTCGAGGTGACTGGAGGGTTGAGGAAGAGTGTGAAATGAAAAGAGTCAGAAAACGAATGCCGTTTTGAGAGTGGAGCAATGTGAGGACGTTTAAAATTAATGCTAAGTGTAGCAGGAGTTAAAAGCTTAAAGAAGAACATTCACTGATCATTAAAATGTATCATTCTAACCTGTGTTAAGACCTGCGAAGACATATAACTAAGCCTCTTAAAAAAAAAAAAAAAGACATGGAAACACACAAACCACTTTCACTGCAGTTACCCTGGCCCGTCAAATTCATTTCCCCATGATCAGTATTGACGATTGAAAGTGGATGAAAAATCAATCTCCTTCTCCCGGGTATTTCATGTAGACTGAAATGCTGATGCCGGTTGACAGGCGAGGCGAGTCACACCCCCCTTTTCCACGATTTACACCCAGCCAAGAGGACATGAAGAGACCAGAGTGTGCAGATGCTTTCACTGTCTGTCCTTTGCTCAGCAACTTTTTCATGGCTTGACATATCCGCCTCGAGCAGGAGAGGTCCAGATGCTGTCTTTTTTTTTTTTTTGATACCACTATTAGACAGGAAATAGAGCCGTTTGGAATATTTGAGATGAATGGCATTCCAATGCCCATCTGCTAACCAGTTAAGATCATCTAAGTTAAGAAAATAAACTTCTCCTGACAGAAACAGGGACTAACTGATTTTAAATGTCAGGTATGTGACATGGATTGTGGATGCACATGGGGGATGTGGGGGCGGGGCTTGGAACGAATTAGGGCATTTACATGGAAAACGCTAAATTTTCTAGGTAAGAAATTTCTAAGTAAGTAGAGGTACCACTGTATTTGTTACATATTTTGAAGCATTTTTCTGCTTTAGGAAACATTTCTGTCTGAATTTTTGGGGGGGCTTGGAACATTTACATGGAAAACGCATCTCTATTTCCCAAATTTTCTAGTTAAGAAATTTCTTCCTGAACATATTGATTTCGTTAGTAAAGGTACAACTGTATTTCAAAAGCCTGCATTTAACTCTTTCAGTACCAGCCAATTCTAAACCAAGTCTTAAATGACATATAAAAACGTCTTTGGGAGTGAATGAGTTAATTACAATAATATGTGAAAAAAATGGTCTATTACATCAACAGATTTTTTTTTTTAAACATGATTGTAGGTGAAGTAGTCACTAATTATACTACATTGAACGCACCTCCCGACAGGAGGCGGCCATGTTTCGCCGCCATCTTTTTGCGATGGATACCCGAAGAAGACAAACTTACTCATTATGATGACTAAAGCATGTGTAAAAATTGCCAAGCACTTACTCCGTCGCTTGAGGTCATACTCAAAGTCGACATTTTGCTTGCTCCTCTGCTGAAGAAATAGGTAGTAGCCTTGCTAAGTGTGCTCCCTCTGAGGCACCGTAGGACGCATGCTTCAAAATGCACGCACTTTGAGCTTAGGTCGTTGAATATATTTGTTCACCACTAGATGGCACCACATTCTACACACTGTATATTTAAGGTATCAGTACTTGTGGTGGCTACCAATACCGGCCACTGATACTTAAGGGAAACACAATTTGACATTGAGTAAGTACAGCTTGGCTATAGTTGGTGCGATTATGCTGCGGTGGTATTACTGCTTCAGAAACATTTTTGTCATTATGTTCAACTTAATTTTGGCTTTCAAAAGCGCTAGATGTATTGGTCCTGTGTATTTGTGAGTACTAAAAGAGTGAATACTGGTTCTGAAAAAAAAAAAGTGATATCGAACATCAATATATTCGATAAAGGCCGACAGATTTTATTCTCTTCTAAAAGATACCGCCATCGTAGCAATACCCCCCAGCTTCCTCTTTTTGGCCATTTTTCCATCCCGACTGACTGAATTATTCAGTGATGCCTTTGACAATGAGAGCGATGCATTGTCGAGCAATTGTTTCTGATACCCCCTTCAACCTTTCCCTCATCTCACTCTGCCCCCGCACTCCACTCCGCCTCTCTCAGCACTCTGTCCTTCAGTAAGTGTTTTAGATTGCCTGGTGGCTCAGTGGAAATCAGTATAGATTGACACTATGACACCAACGTTAATTGCCAATTCCTAACTATCAGCAGTGCGCCTTTGACGGAAGTCTTCCCCTCACCTGTCCTGTCAAGGTTTCTGGTTGTGGCAGAGTCTTGGCTGTATTAAATATGTCTCTGAGAATCTCAGCTGGTAGCGAGGTGACTGTGTTTCTTTCAGTTCCATCGGCATTTAAAAGATAAGAGGCGTTCCCCACATTGTTCATCGGCCTTATGAGCGATGCTGCGTGGGTGTTGTCTCCATTAGCTCCAAATGTCTCTTACAACAATTGCCTGCAATTACACACTGATAGCCAGCCAGTTGCACAAAACGAAAGCTGTTTGACACTTAGAACTCATTTCCTTGGCAACTCCACTGAAAAAAAGTTTTTGTCCAATTTATTCCATTTTATTTTGTCAAGTGGGTGCACAAATTAAACTCATCTGGATCCAGATATATTTATAGCTAGATGTATAGTCCATCCATCCATCCATCCATCCATCTTAAACGCTTAATCTTCCCGACGGCTGTGGGGATGCTGCAGCCTATACCTGTACCAGTCATCTTCGGGCAGTCAGAGTACACCCCGTACTGGTTTGCCAGCCAATCACGGTGGACACACAGACAAACAACCGTTCGCTCTCACAATCACACCCAGGGACAATCTAGAGTTAAAAATAAATAAATAAAAATAAAAATAAATTGTGAGTTTGCAAGTAGTAAAATCTGGCGTTTTATTGTTCTCCGCAGTCTGCCCTTTACTCTGTTGGCAGTTTAAATTATTTTTTTCTTTATCTATTTGGAGATTTTGTGGTGTACCCTCTTTTTCATTTCGTTGAACATATAATGTATTTCAACCGTCATACAACCTGCACTGGTGTATTTTCAGATTACCTTGACATGCCCATGCATTAACACTGCTCTGAATTTTTATATTCTGCTCTAGATCTCTTATTCAATTAAGTAGCAAGGGGGCATAATCCATTTCACCACCATCCTTTGTCACGTACATCAAAGCACCATGAAGGCTTTAGAGGAGACTGCAATGCTCGCTGCCCAGAGATATCTTCTTTACCCTCCATCTTTATCTACCTTATCATCTTCTCTGCCTCTTTTACTTGGCAGCAATTTTACCAAACTGAGTATCTTTGAAGAAAGGTGCTTGCCAAAAATGATTTTTCAACCTGATGGCCAGCACAAAGGATATAATACATACCCAGACCAAGGACAAGTGGTCCTTCTGTTTCCTCCGTTTCTCTGTGTATCTCCACAATAGTATTTTATTGAAAAATTATAAGCTCATTCACTGCTAGCTGTGGAACGTCGGTCGGCTGGTTAGCACGTCGGCCCCGCAGTGCATAGGTGCAGGGTTTGAGTCCAGCTATGGGGGTTTGCATGTTCTCCCTGTGTTTTCTCCGGTTTCCTCCCACATTCCAAAGACATGCATGGTAGCTTAGTTGGACAATCTATATTGTCCATAGGTGATTGTGAGTGTGGATTGTTGTTTCGTTATGTATGCCCATAAAGGATGGATGGATTGCTAGTTGTTTTCAATGCAGTGTTTTCCATAATGTCAGCCATTTTAAAGCCTTCTGATCTTCAAAGATGCAAAGAACAAAAACAATTACAGTGGTACCGCTACTTACGAACGTCTCTTCATACACAATTTTCAAGTTACGAAACGCCTCACCAGGAAAATATTGCCTCTTGTTAAGAAAGAAATTTCAATACAATACAATACAATACATGCTGATTTATATAGCGCTTTCACAACAGCGGCAGCTGTAACAAAGCGCTTAACAAAGCAGTAACATAAAGTAAAATACTAAAGGTAAAAATACAGTATGGGCTGCTGCTCACAGCTCCGAGTTTCCTGAACGCAACATACTTATATCTGCTCTGCCATTGGGTATTACCGAGCATCATCCTGGCATCCCATTGGCTAAGAGGGACTTCTACCGTACGTGTCTACGTGTGTGGATCGATAGATATGTGTCTATGCAGCGTCCTCGTCATTCGTCCCTTGTGTCACGAGGCGTTCCGATAGTTTTACGTAAATGTGAATCAACCAGAAGAAGTGTTCACCAGTCGGGCGGTCGCTCACTATGGTGATGTTTGCCTTGGACATTTGCGAGGGATTGTTAAAAGCAGACAAAAACAAACGTCCTTGGATCAGTTCTTTACAAAACGCCAGGCAAAAACCACTTCCGAGAGAGAACATGAACCAAAGAGGGCAAAAAACGATGAGGACGCAGTTAAAAGTTAAATGACCATCATTTTTATTCTTCACTCTATTCTTTCTTTTTTACATGATGCACAACTCTCATTTATTGTGCAATAATCTAATTGTAACATGTATTTGATCCATATTTTGATGATTTTTTATGCTTTAGAAAACATTTATGTCTGAATTTGAGGTGGGCTTGGAACGGATTAGGCCATTCACATGGAAAACGCGTCTCTCCTTACAAAATTTTGCAGTTAAGAAATTTCTTCCACAACCAATTACTTTTAGTAAGAAGGGGTACCACTGTACATTGTTTAGCCCAACCTACCGGAATAAATCATTGGTTGTTTTACAAGATACTGTTTTACAATTACTCTATGCCTCAGAGTACAGTAGCTCCTACTCCCGCTACCATTTATGAAATGAAGCTATTCTGGTCTGAAGGGACCTTGGCTATTGATCAAGGTCAGGGCCTTGCTCTATTATGGCTGAGATTGGACAGATGTTACTTTATAAATGGCCACAGCCTTGACGTCAGTCACGGCCAGAGAGGGTTTGAAGGAAATGCAAATGACTTGTCAGAAGTTAATCTGTCTTTTCTGTGGCAAAGGACTCCCGATTGCAGCTGGAAGTTAAGGCTGCCAAGTATACATATCATTTATCCAAGGTTGACTTGGACCAGAGAAGTTTATAATACGAGGGGGCTGTCCAGCCGGGCAGCAGGCAGCTTTTCCAAAACGACTGAGCTGC
Source organism: Hippocampus mohnikei (assembly GCA_026261675.1). NCBI lineage: Eukaryota > Metazoa > Chordata > Actinopteri > Syngnathiformes > Syngnathidae > Hippocampus > Hippocampus mohnikei. The sequence goes on along the minus strand of JAKGUB010000284.1, from coordinate 7,732,421 downwards.
ACTTCCTTTTGAGTTTCCCAAAGACAAATTGGCTTGGATCAGTCTCACTAGACAGCTGGTTGATGGAGAGGTGAGACGTATGAGGGCCCACCGAGGCCTTTTCATCATGACCGCTCTTTTCTTTCTCTTTTCCTCTTGAAGCGTGTCACCTGCTGCAGTGTGTCATTGTGTCCAGTAAGCTTTCATGCACAATCACTCACTTACACAACATACTAATTCTAAAATATGAAACAAAAAGCTTGATCCACTCAAACAAAAATGTCACCATAAAAATAAAAACAAAAACACAACAAAAAGTGGGTCCGGGTTATCATCTATATTGGTGTGGGGGGAAAATAGAGCCAAGTAGTACTTCACACACATTTTGAACTAAAAGATTGTCATCGGTCAAATTCACCAATTTAAGGCTACAATGAAAATGTTTGGTATATTGAATTTGGCAGAAACAATAATTACGGCTGTGTGACTACTTGATATAAAGCATTCATTGAGTTTGGGTCAGGACCCAAAATGGTATTGTGATAGGCCTATGACGTGCATGCCCGAGTATGTTGTGCCTGACATTGTGGAAACACAAATTAGACTCACTGTTTGTGCAAGGTGTCAATGACACAAACTGCAATAATTCCCCTTTCGGTTGATATTGTCAGCCGTGTGTGTGTGTGTGTGTGTGTGTGTGTGTGAGAGAGAGAGAGAGAGACAGAAACAAAGAAAACAAATTAGTATACCGTATTTGCCACACAATGAGGCACACTTAAAAGCATTCAATTTTCTCCAAAGCTGACAGTGGGCCTTACAATCCGATGCGCCTTATATATGAATCAATATTCTGATTTCTTGGACGTAGTATTTTTAATGTTCTGTAAAGTGCTCTGTGACAGCTGCAGTAGTTGTGAAAGCTCTATGGAAATAAAGCTATATTGTATTGTATTCCCTTAAGCATAACTCCATCTAGTGGATCCATAACGCAACCGCAGCCACTAGTGTAGCTTCTATTCTATGTGCTTTGTAATGCGGTGTGACCTATACGTGTAAACAATTTTAAAACAGACCATTCATTGAAGGTGCACCTTATACTCCGAGACGCCTTATAGTGCGGAAAATATGGTAAGTTAATACAAGTAGAATCTGAATAAAAATGTGTTTGATTCTAGAAGCAAACCAAATCCTGCAAGAGTAAGTCGATTTGAACGTGTATTTTGTTAGTTACGTTTCGTTAAAAAAAATGAAAAATTGCAGGGCCCAGTGAACAGTACTGATGATTTTATGTTTTGATTTTATTTCAGAGGCATTTCCTCAACTATTAATTAACATTTTTGTGTTCTTGTTTCTTGACTGTATTTTAGGTTTGGCAGTTCATCAGATAATCACTATCACTGTGTCTCTCATTATGGTTATCGCAGCCTTGATCACAACACTTGTCCTTAAAAACTGGTAGGAAAGTCTCCTTTCTTTTTACTCATGACAAGACATATAGACTCCTCAAGCACAAGGTATGATTTTATTTTTGTTTTTCTGTCTTTGGTGCGTGTTTTTGTAGCTGTGCACAGTCAGGAAATGGCCGCCACAATAGCCATCAGCGCAAGATCCACCAGCAGGAAGAAAGCTGCCAAAACCTGACAGATTTCACCCCGGCCAGGGTTCCCAGCAAGGTGGATATCTTCACTGCCTACAATGATAACCTGCAGTGCTCTCATGAGTGTGTTCGGACCGCCGTCCCCATCTACACTGACGAGATGATCCAGCAGACGCCCGTCTACAAGGCGGCTTACAATGGAAACAGGTACAATAGACAAGGACCCATCACACATGTTTATTATTCAATCATGTGTGTACTCTCACAGTACAATACTTGAGGTCGTACAAGTTGCAATTTGGCCAGAGATTTTGGTCACAAAATCTCAAGTACGATCCTCCAAGCCGCCATGCATAGTGTTCTACATCGCAGATAGAAGTCAACAAGTAGTTATGCAGGGAACCTAGAATGGATGATTTTTATATCCTATGAGGAAAATCAGTTTTGACCCAACGCAGATCATGTTAAACTCATTTTTGTCACAGGCCATATTATAATTACCGGTTCCCTTCGAGGGCTGTTATGACTGTGAAACCATATAAGGAAGTTAAGAATAATGGTTTATTCAACGATAGGTTAAGTTACTGTAATGAGGGCTTTGGTAACAAGAAAACTTACAATACAGTGAAACTCCTCTACAACTAAATCATGTTTGCAGCAAGACATTTTTCACAACAGGGGGTTTTTCACTGTAGCAAATTTGATCTCAGATGTAAGCATACACACACACACACACACACACACACACACACACACACAAACGAATGTGTACACGCACACACAGATGTATGTGTACTCTATTTTTATTCCAATAGTGAATAAGTATGAGCACACACTTATTTGACACTTCGTATTGTCAGTGTAGAAAGAAAAAAAGGGAAAGAAATTTATGATCAGCATTCACTTTCACTTACATCAATTTCTTGGATAATGTATTGTATTGTATTGTATTGCTCTGTCTTTCATTTTGATGGGAATGGTGTTAATGCATGAAGATTTTTTCACATAAGAGGGTATTTTCGCCCATGTAGGTTTCGTTATCGAGGAGTTTTACTGTAGCTCATTTATATATTACATACGAGAATTTGAAATTTTGGCAAAAATGTTAGTAAGCATCATAGAAGTCAACATGTTTGATTTGCTTTCGCGGGCCACATCAAATAATGTGGGGGGCCAGATCTCACCCCCGGGCCTCGGGTTTGACACCTGTGTGTTAGAGGTTCCTGTGGCTATATCGAATTTTATTTAGCTGTCTGGCTTTACAAACCATAACAAATCACAATTGTGTACAAGTGCTTCCAAGTTGAAGATGATGCCATTGTTTTCTCGTCAACTATTAATGAAACAGACTTTTTTGCGCGGCCTCAAGCTGCAATATGACAAGACATTCCCTCAAATTAAAATCAATCAGCCAGTTACTATATTTGCATGATATAAGGCTTAAATTTCAAGTCTTAATGTTTGGTGAATCCGAGCTTGAGGGTACATGACTGGTCTGTCGTAGGTTACATGATGCACTTTAATCTTTAAATGAGCTTATATCGACCTGAAGCAACCTTGCATAGCCACAAATCCAGGACCCAAGAATGCTGGATGAGCAACATGCCCCGTACATTAAATCGCACTCGACTGTATGACTGAAATCTAGCAGGGGCTGCTGCTGCTGCTGTTGTTGTGTATAATGACTCGGCCCATGATGAAAAGGGCTATGAAGTCTCTCCGGGGATATTTTCTGCCTGATAGAAATTGCAGACAGGAATACTATTTTGAAAAGTCAACTCCAATGTAATATTTGACAAGTGCAATACATCCGAGTCACTATAATAACTTACGGTCACCACTGCAACTTAAGACTTTAAATCCACGTTTACTTCTTTACCACAGGGGAGATCCCAGAACACAAATTCCGGTAAAGCATCGTGAAGAGGGAGTTCACTCCAATTTCGAAAGCATTTCACTTTGGGGATGAATATGGCAGGCGTGGGTAACATTAAAATATTGCCTTTTTGGATTTGAATACCTTGAACATTGTATGTGTCATGTGATGAGAAGCTTCTTCATTTTAACAGCATTCGCTGTCAGAGAGGATAACAGTTTCTGTCATCTGAGCTGCTGGGCATGCAAAGATGGTCACACTTACTTATTGTATCCAAAGCCCTGCAACAGATTTATTATGCTGGCAGTGAGGGAAGAGTAATTCATCTGGTACAAACAGTCCAAAGTGTCTTCAATAATTAAGCACGCTGCCTCCAAAGTGTGCTGCTGGTGAATATGGGCACATTATTTTATTTATTTATTTATTTTTTAAAATTGGTTGTTGTGACCCATTTGTTTGACTATGATGATCATTTCCCACCTATGCGGTCATGTTTGTGATACAATGCAAACGGTCCACTTAATTAAACATTGAATATCCTACGATGAGCTTCTAACATATTTCAACTTAACTCCCAGGCCTTCGCCCTCCGAAAGACAACTGATTCCTGTCGCCTTTGTGTCAGAGAAATGGTTTGAGATCTCTTGTTGACAAGCTGAAGGCCTTGTTCACTTCCCTTTGGAGGAAGAGGGTTCCCGAATCCATGCTTTGGTAGGTACTGCATTGTCACTGTCAAAGTATGTACGGTGTACGTTTGATATAATTTATGATTGTGTGCTTTTTTTCTTTCCTCTCTCCTGTCAAAGGATTAGGTTACTTAATAACAAACGAAGGTTGGCAAGATTAGTCAAGGGTATGATACAAAGTGTGGACCTGACCTGATTGTTGATTAAATATGTCTTGATGCCGTTGAGGCTACTCGAGCAGGGGTGTCGTTTGCATGACGTCAACTCTTGCTATGGTCGGAATATGCTCAATCTTCAACCCAAATAAGAACAATTCAACAGAACTGTATTGTACAAAAGGGAGCGTGAGAACATCGCAAATTGTGGTATGTAGGCAATAGCCTGACTTTTAGCTCCTGTTTCTTCTGTGCCTGAGTTGATTGTCATGGAGATCAGCTGTGTGAAGCAGGCTCCGCCCATCTGTACTACCCAGGTGAATGAACTCCCTCCCCCAAAAAAAAAAAAAACCAAACCAGCAAACAGCATCAACCATCAGCAAGCCCCTCATTTTTTTTTTTTGCCACAAAATAGCACGAACACCAAAACGGGAATTCAGAACATTCATCAAGAGATGAAAAAAACAAAACATTTCAACAAAAAAAAAACCCCAAATCAAATAAGCCCTAAATTGATATCAATTTTTCTCCGTCGTCAAAGAAATTTCATCATATGCCGAGTCCAACTGGATATCATTTATCAATCATTTTAAGTACCAAAGTTAAATTAACCAACAAATGTTTTCATTTCACCCATGAAAAAGAAAACGTACTTGGACAAGATATTCGGTCTGCCACTGATCCGTATTTGAAAAGTAACAGATTACCTGCAGGTGGTGTCGTGAGAGAAAAGCATCTTCTTGATCCTGGACATACGTTTGTCGCAGTCAATTAAGGGCTCCGTGGCAGCGCTCCCGTCGCACCAAATTCTTGATTATCTCGGCAATATCAGAAACATGACATTAAATGTAATGGAACGGTCATGGGTAACGTATGGTCATGTATCTTTTAAAGGCTCTGGGCCCAGGGACAGAAAGTCACTCCAACTAAAATAGATTTTATTAAATAAATAAATGTGGTCCGGTGACTCTTTTTTGTTGTTGTTGTTGTTTTGTGTGTGGCGGTACCTCTACTGAGGAAATTAACTGGTTCTGGGAGAAATTTCTTGAGTTGAAACATTCTGTAAGTGGAGACGCATTTTTCATGTAAATGCCCCGATTTGTTGCAAGCCCCTCCAAAATTCAGACATAAATGTTTCCTAAAGTATAAAAACACATCAAAATATGACATATTACAATTCAATACATGTTACAATTAGATTATTGCACAATAAATGAGAGTTGTGCAGAATGTAAAAAACAAAACAAAAAAACAAAGAATAAAGAATAAAAATGATTGTCATTTGCTGCTGTGAATTACGAATTTCTCCATTGTGAGACGAATAAAGGGTTTCTTATTCTTATTTATTTTTTAACTGCGTCCTTGTCGGTTTTTGCCTTCTTTAGTTCATGTTCTCTCTCAGAAGTGGCTTTTACCTGGTGCTTTGTAAAAAATTGATCAAGGGACGTTGGCTTTTGTTGGCTTTTAACAATCGTTCGAAAATATCCAAGGCAAACATCAGCATAGTGAGCGATCGCCCAACTGGTGAACACTTTTTCTGGGAATGCCTCGTGGCCCGAGGGGCAAATAACAAGGACGTTGCATAGACACGTATCTCTCTATCTACACACATAGACATATACCGTAGAGGTTACTCTTAGCCAATGACAGAGCAGCTAGAAGTATGTTGCGTTCAGGAGACTCGGAGCTGCGCGTAGCGGCCCATACTGTATTTTTACCTTTCTTGTAACAAAAGGCCATATTTTCCTGTTGAGACGTTTGGTAACTTGAAAATGTCATATGAAGAGACGTTCGTAAGTAGAGGTACCACCGTAATTGTTTTTGTTCTTTGCATCTCTACAGGATCCAAATGGACACAAGCGGCTTCTTTTGTAAAGTAGTGTGATCTCTCTTTGGACATTGGTGAAGATATTTATTTTTCTAGAGATGACAAACAGAGCAGTCACAGCGCACACCCTCTCCATATTTCACCATGAAGATGTAGACCAGATATCGCATTGGGACGGACATTCACGGGACGTGTGGATCATCATCACCGGTATCTCTAATCATCGATACGCGTTTGACATTTGACAAAGGCACCCAAAGGGGCTTCTGTGGGTGGAAGATGAACTCAATTTTTGAACAATGTGCCAATAATGCCACTATGTGCCACAACCTGGATAGAAGAAAGTTGTAACGACAACAGATGGACATAACAAAGAGAGCTATATTAACCTTGTGTCGACATTGTTTGTTTTTTTTTTTTTGTTGTTGTTTGTTTTGTTTTTTTAAGACATGTGAAAATGATACAATTGTATTTGGATAGTTTTAAGAGATATTTTGAAAAATGGTCGTTATTTATGTAAAACTCTAATAGAACGGGGGGGGGGAATGGAAGGAAAAATATAATATAAAGTCCCATTTTAAAAACAGAACAGTGCTATTTTTTATACAGAACACCCTGCCACACCCCTGACAACGGAGATCCAAAGCCCCTTGGATTTGCCACTCTTATGAAAGACTCTCATTCAAGATTTTCTTCCCTGATTTGAATGACTGGAAATTCTCATAGGGTCTCTTTTTTGTTTTTTTTTTTTTAAACAGCATGCTGCAACATATCTCACAGCAGCCCATGTATGTACGGATTCAGTAGGGGGCAACTACTGTACACAACAAACTGCTTACAGGTGGACAGGACATTTAACTGCCTCAGGTCTGTCCAACTCTCTAATATAACAATTTGTTATATTATACTCAATAGCTGTTTTGGGATCAATACTACATTTGTTCATCATCCAGCAATCGATCAACGAGCCTCACAAGCAAATATGTATATGAAAATCGGTATGTGGTTATTCACATGAATAAGAAGAATAATTGCAAGAGGAAACCCATTTGGGTGACACTAGCCCGAGTTTAGTCCATCGATGAGAACGTAGTTTCAGAAGCTGTGAAACGAGTTAATATTCATAAAATCTGGATAAAAGAAAATCAGTTTGCTTTGAATAATACGTGACGTCACACAATATTATGAATACAAATGAAAATAATCAGTGGTGCGTGAAGACACATTAATATATATTTTAAAAAAAGGTATCTCAGGATCAAGGAAATCTGCAAAGAACCAAAAGTTCCACCCAACAAGTTAGTCTCACCCACCCAACATTTCTGGGGGATTAAGCTCAGAGTGTTTTAAACTTTTTATCCAAGTTCATCGGCAGGAAAGATTGGAGGGTGCCACATTACTTTGCTCACTTATCTAATTGGTCATTGACCGGCATAAGAATGCCAACAGTAAAAAGGTTTTATTTTCCCAGAAAGTGTACTGTACTGCTAACACATCCGTCTCACAGTGCAGGGTTCGATTCTTGGCCCGGCCTTCCTGTGTGGAGTTTGCATGTTCTCCCCATGCCTGTGTGGGTTTTCTCCGGGTACTCCTGTTTCCTCCCACATTCCAAAAACACGCGTGGCAGGTTAATGGAGCACTCTAAATTGTCCCTAGGTGTGATTGTGTTGTTCGTCTGTGCGTGCCCTGCGATTGGCTGGCAACCAGTTCAGGGTGACCCCGCCCACTGCCCGAAGACAGCTGGGATAGGCTCCAGCACGGCCCGCGACCCCTGTGAGGATAAGTGGATCAGAAAATGGATGGATGGAAGCGGTAATGAAAACACCAACATAACCACGCCAGATTTGTTTAGCACGCGGCAGTTGATCTGGTCCGCGACCGAGTTCTTACTTGAATAAACAAATCGCACTAAGGGGGGAATACAAACATATATCAAAAACGGACCAAAAGGTGCTCATGTGAAAGCACGCTCAGGCTCTCGTGAGATCCGCCCGGCGCTAATCATTGAACGGTGAAACACAAAGCTTCGAGGGGATGGATTATGTTTGTGCTTTTCAGGAAGCTACTTTTCTACGTGCTGTTGGTTTGTAAAAAGCACAAATCCATTTCTTCAAATCTCCATGTTTTTTTTCTGTTTTTTGGGTTTGGGGCTGTAGATAGCACTTGACAGATGTGGACTGAACTCCATTGGTCACCTTAAGTCACCAAAATGATTTTGGGTTTGCAGTCATTTCCTTTACCAGACATCACAGCCACTTTACCCCCCCCCTCGATGAGATCATCATCCTGCATAAATGTTATGAAGGAGGTCCCCAGATGGCCTGGGACGCAAACACTGTGGCGCAAAACTGCTTTATTTTATTTTTTTGCCCATTTCCCACACGAAAACCACTTTCATGAATGACATAGACCAGTTCAGGCTCACTTGTGTCAGGCTGCCTCGTTGCTTCTTTGACATAACCTATATATATTTTTGGAATGAAGAGTGTTAATCTTAATAGACAGAGGGTTACGAAGAAAAAAAAACAAAAACGAAACAATGTATATTATACACGTGTAAATGTATTTTCTATATATTTGCTTCTATTTGTGTACAGGTGTGTAACATTTTTTTTTCTTTTTTCAACAACTCGCCCGTTTTCGGGGAACGGTTTAAGCTAGGTCTGAGATAGTGTCTTTGTTTACATGTGTAATGACGGTAATTTCTTTTCCAACACAAAACTAACCTTGTGCCAAGCTTCTTACCTGCACTTTCAAGCAGTACGTGTATTATATCTTTAGACAACCAGTATATTATTTCTGTAGACGCTGCAAAAGACGCTGGGGGTGAAAAAAAAAAAAAAAAGCAGCGGCAAGGAGATCTCTTTGGTTGTTCCGTGCTCACGGTCGGCTGGGAAACCGATGACTTGCTGTCATCCACGTGTTAATGATGATCGACCGTGTTTCGTCGCGTGAACAATAAATGGGATTCATCTTACAGTAGCTGCCAAGAAGCCATCCGATTGCATTCGAACGAGATGGTGTTCCGTTCGTTTGTCACACTTGTTATGTTGTTTCATATTTTGTTTGATTTGCCACGCTCATTTATGACGACAGGGAATCGGGTAAGAATCTAAGAGAACAAAAAAAAAGATGATTGGATTGATGTGTGTACGACATTAATCCGCATGCCAAGATTTGAGCTGTCCCTGATGCGATCGGGAAAACTTTTATCAAAAGGATACTCTTGGTTTTATTTCAACTCGGGCCTCCTCCTAAACTCTGCACATGTCTCTCGGGATGCAAGTCACGGTGATGCGGTGGTTGGTCTTCCGCGCGTTACATAATTGATAAAATAGCTGAAATATTTAAATATTGGATGGCCTGTCTGCGGAGACGGTCGCAGTTCCTTTGATGAAACTCACCCCCCATCAACCTTTGATCTCCCGATGAGTCTTCTCGTGCCACCGCGAGCCTTTTGGTTTGTCATGGAAGGCCCTTCGTTTTTGCATGGATTGCTTGCTTACTTTTTTTTTGCCGAATTTGTTTGTTCCCCTTCCCTCTTCATGTGGTGAAAATGTAAAATACCACCCGCTCAACACTAGCATGTTCATCATCTCGAGAGAACGTTAAAGCTTTTTGATTTATTTAGTTTTGAATAAGCGTGTTACCTCCCCGAAATCAAATTTGACATTTTGCATGGCAGTGGTTTGTACCATATTTGTTTGCCTTGCATGGGGTCATCCGGTCAATCAATCGGCAAGTGTTAACTGGAGCATGTTCGATGTTTATGAGCAATCAAGTCATGGCAACTGTCACATGAGAATCTTAAATGACGTTGAAGATACATCCGGTCCAATGGCGGCAAAAAATACCCATTTGCAAGCGCATGATGCTGAACTCCTGCCGCGGAAAACAAAATCGATTAAATGATAATTAGGTTCCTGGTGGAGACGCAAATGATTTGTTGACAATTCCTTGTGGTGGATGGTGACTAATTCTCAGATTACTGTTGATGTTACACTGGGAAATGAATGATAAATCACAAACATAAGTTGCGCTTGATCGCAAATCACGTCCAAAAGTCATGCGGTGAAAATTTATACTCAAACATATCAAAGCCGCACGGACAAATGTTGACCGCTGCGACTGTTTTGGCGCCCTTAAAAGACTGTGACCATATTTTGATTGTTTCTGAATTACTTTCAATGTATCTGGCAACTCGAAAGGATCAGATTTTCGCTCGAGGTGATGAAATTTGATCCCGAAATAATCATGCCAGGACGTTTGAAACTTGAACAACGTTGACTTTGAAGGGATTTTTACTACAATCAGAATTTCTGTGACTCGATCCGGGGTGTGACGTTCAGAAATGATTCCAGAATTACATTTAGCTGGGGGAAAAGAAAAAAAAATCTCTTTTACCTCTCATATGTAAGGGAATGACTCGTGCTTTGTTGCCTTTTCATTTGCATCCACTGTAGATGTTGCCTATTACAAAAAGTGTATTACAGTATCGTGGCGTTCACAAAAACCAACCAAAAAAAAAATAGTGCAGACATGCCAGTAGCTAAAAAGTCTTAACGAGGCACCAAAGACTTGACATGCTTTTTTTGTGACAACAAATGGATATTTTCAGACTATCGCCCCCCCCCCGCCGATTAAAGCCTGTGCTCCGCTCTGCGCAAACAAACAATCAATCATCACCAATTGCAGTTAAACTGGAGACACGGCACGGCCATATCACGCCAAGGGTAATGTATTGACGTGCCAGTTGTGTTAATTAAATGTTGGCAACTATTAATATTCTCCACAAAAACATTTTAACACGGCACTTTGGTTTTTGCTCTGCATTTTTCATGAGCTGAATTCATAGATCTGAGACTTTCTCCGTATAAAAAAAGACCGACATCTCGTCAACATTTTCCACATATCTATCGAAATCTGTGACAGTGAGTGCTTCTCCTTTTCCGAAATAATTGCATGATCTTCCACTCCCTCCTCCGTGGCGGCGCGGAGTTGCTGGCTATCGGCAGGAACTAGAAACACACTGTTGTTATAACGCCAAATGTCCGGTGAGGATGTTTGCCAAGATGCAAAGACGAGGACGGAATCGTGCGCAGATTCCTGTGCAGGAACATGTTGCAACATGAGGCGACGCGGTCAGAGATGAACGACTCATCAAAAAAAAAAAAAAAAAAAAAAAAAAGAGCCTCAGGGTCACGTCCTCGTGATACCTCAGTGAAGGCCGCCTGTAAAACGCACTTGTGTTTGCTGACCCTAATAGAGGACTGCACATACCATGACCCCCCCCAACCCCCCTACCCCTCCCATCCCCCATCGCCAATGTAGGCCACTCGATCCACTACGGCAATACACACAGTCTGCCATCTGCCTTTTCCCGTGAAAACAGAAATTCATGTGCGATGAGAAGACCTCTTTCAAAAGTCCGGACGACAATGAATGTGAACATTTGCCCACTCAACACGCAGATTCGTTCCTCCAGGGACGCTTTCTGACAGTTGGTGCAGAAATGTGGTCTCTGATGATCTTAGAGGAGAGGATTGTGGATGTGGATGTGGAGGTCCTGGGCTGCTGTGTTCTGCTGTTATGAGGCTGGTTTGGATGTACCGCCAAGTTCTCCGAGACACCTTTGGAGACAGCTTATGATGATGAAATCATATACGGTGTATAAGCTCTGGTGCACGTTCCTGTAGTCAGCATGCATTTCGCATGCTCCCGCAAACTCGAGACATCCGTAGCATTTTTGCTATGAGTGAAACGGCACATTTTCCAGTGGGCTTTTTATTGAGGCCAGCCTAAGGCACACCTGTGCAATCATCATGAAACTTGATTTACCACAACTGCGAGGTTGATTGATTCCCTCGGCAAAGGAGAAGTGCTCACTAACGCCGATTCAGACAGACGTGGAAACAATATTTGAGAGAAACGGGCCTTTCGTGTCCAAGGGCGTAGTTTGCGTTCACAAGCAAATAATAATTAGCACCGTTGTGTCCTCACTTGCAAGCATAGAGACGGAAGGACACCAAAGACATGACGGAACAAAGAAACGGTTCAAATTTGGCGACTAAAATGTTTGAATCAGGGTTTTACAAATGTCAAAACAAAAAGAGAATTTTTTTTCTCCATTTCACCGCCGTCATGTTTTGCTCCGTTATCGTTTCTCCGCACAAAATCGAAGGTCAGCTCTTATCAATGCTATCAATCGATACAGACGCTCCCCAGGTTACGAACGAGTTACGTTCCGGACGATTGTTCATAAGGTGAATTCGTTCGTAAGCTGCTTCAGTGCTATATTTTGTCTGGAATGTATGTTTAAGGCTTATATTGACATCCATATAACGGGGAGAGAGCTTTTCGTCACGTTCTTCAGGGCTCGAGGGTTAGCTGCCCGGTAAACTAGCAGCGGCTTCAGCGGGGAGAGTAGACGACCGATCGTCGACCGCGCGCCGACGCCTCCACGCCCGTTCCACCGTCACCGCGCGCCCCACGCCTCTCGCGCGCCGCCGAGCGTCACCGCCGCCGTCGCCTCCGCCGTCCTCCTCCGCCCCGTTCGGCACTCGGAAAAAGGCGAGAAATTTTTTTTTTTTTCCGACAGACCCGTGAAAATGTTCGTATGTACCGTTTGTTCGTAACTTGGATGTTCGTAACTCGGGGAGTGTCTGTACTCTACAGTCTCAAAAATGTCAAAGTACCACGCTTCTTAAGGGCTTCAATTTTGACCTGTGAATTTCCCAGCTTCCCTGCAGCCAGAATGTGAAGCGTCACACCTCACGGACCCAACCGCTCGTGGCCCTTTGTGTTGGAAGCAATTGTCGCTGTCACCGACACCGGCTTTGCCATGCATCCAATTATCCGAAAGTGCAAAGTTGCACCAAGCGGTGTGAACGCGACATCCCGCTTTGACCAAATCGGTCCCGCAATTTCAGGTGAAAAAAGTTGGGGTGATCCGGCAATTTGCTGGGAAGGCATCGGTAAACGCCAGTCTGGGACACAAATATGACTTGGAAGGAGTTGATCGCAAACACTCAATAATGTCCTCTCAACTCAGTTGTTCGCAGGCGTCCTACACATGAAAAAATACACTCCTCTTTTTTCCGACTCACCCCCCCCAAAAAAAACCCTGATGGTGCTGCTAGTATGATTATTTTTTCATGTCGCAAAATTTCCAGTAAGTGCGATACACTATACCCTGATTTAATTAGCGGTTCCACTGTGGGTAGGCAGGTGGGGCAGCAGGACAGAACTCACCAGTCGATACCACCCATAAAACAAAAAAAAAAAAAGACGAAAAAAATGTATGAGGTGCTAAATTTTCTTCCCTCTGTGTAGCATCCCAAAGTAGCACAGAAAATTAGAGAGCTGCTTCAAAAATCAGGCCTCTGTTTATTGGGCTAGCAAACCCTGGGTTGGGTTTCTGCAGAAATAGTAAAAAAAACAAATAAAAACCTGTGAGACAAAATATTCATTCGCATTGTCGATTAGTCGTGCAGAACTCTGATTGTGCCACGTTGTTCACAGAGTTTCTGCTTCAAACTACACAACGTGATTAATAGGAGCCAAGAATAGACGGGCGGGCACATGGATCCCATCCGCGATTCTCTGTCAATCAATCCAATTATCTGCTCGGTTTCATAAATGCCGGGATCAAATCAGGAATACATTGACCAATGTTCATGTTCCCAGAGGGATCCCGACCTCAGATCAGAAGAGGGCTGCGAAATAAACATGACATATTTTCGAGAGCGACGTCAAATAGGCTGATTTGAACTGGTTGAGAAAGAGGGCGACACGCTGTTCCAAAAGTACAATCACAATTCATCGCTCTCGTGAGAAACTTGACTCAAGTTGTGTTGTTGCCATTAAAAATGAAAGGTTTGTACTTTGTATCTAACGGTTTTTTGATATTTGTGTTGAATATATACATGAGTACCTCTGTGAACTTTTGTACAAGACCTCTCTGACTTTATGACCTGTATTTACAACTTACAAACAACGCGACTCACAAAGAAGTCTGTCGTTGCGAAGGCTAAATGTACACTTTGATTTGTTCGGGGTTTTTGTCTTGACAAACCGCACCTCTTCGTTTTGTAGGTATCGGTACACATCACCAATTTCCAAGTGACTTTGATTTGGTTACTCTTGTACGACAAAGCTCTGTATTTGCAAGCACTGTAAATGCGATTCTCATTGGACTCTTCCTTCTGTACATTTAGTACTCTGATGTTGCTCTTAATAAAATGTAAAACAACACGAGCCTTGTTCTATAATCACTTTGTTGAGATGAATCCCAGTGAGAAGTGTTCAGGACAAACTGCACAAAATAAAATACTTCAATATGAACTGAAGCTTGACTCTTTCCATATTTGTCTTTCTATTTCTTTGGTTACGGCAGCTGCGCTACATTAACATTTTAATTAAGGCACGCCTTGTTTATTATGATATAGCCTTCTGTATTCGAGTTGCGCTGTCAACAAATTGAACCAGCAGTAGATTTTTAAAAATAATTTGCAATTGTTAGCTTTCATTTTGCTGTGACAACACACAAGCATACAGTACAAGCATACATGCAGATAGATAGATAGATAGATAGATAGATAGATAGATAGATAGATAGATAGATAGATAGATAGATAGATAGATAGATAGATAGATAGATAGATAGATAGATAGATAGATAGATAGATAGAGGGCGGCAGGGGTTTGACTACATCACAGTGTAGAGGTGCAAGTTTCGATGTTGGCTTCCTGTGTGGAGTTTGCATGTTCTCCCCGGGCCTGCGTGGGTTTTCTCCGGGGGCACTCCGGTTTCCTCCCACATTCCAAAAACATTCATGGCAGGCTGATTGAACACTCTAAATTGTCCCTAGGTGTGAATGTGAGCGTGGATGGTTGTTTGTCTCTGTGTGCCCTGCGATTGGCTGGCAATGGGTTCAGGGTGTCCCCCGCCTACTGCCCGAAGACGGCTGGGATAGGCTCCAGCACCCCCTGCGACCCTAGTGAGGATCAAGCGGTTCGGAAAATGGATGGATGGATGGATATATATATATATATTTTTGCCACCTGCCCCTCATTTTGGGGAACGTGTTGCAGCCATGATATTCTAAGTTAATGATTATAAAGTTTGGGTCACTTTGAAAATGAAGTATGGTATTTTTTCTTGGCTGTGTATTCAATCAAATGTTAGTTGAACCTGATTTGCAAATTATTGTATTGTTTTTGTTGAATACAACATTCCCATTTCATTGGAATTGGCTTTGTAATTGACTTCAGGGGCTGAGCTGTCTCAACTGACAGTTTTCGGCTGGAATTCCATTGTTTTTCATTAAGGTTGATTTTCCTCCTCGGTTTGCGAGATGCTTTCCTGGTGTCTGTTTACTTTTGGTCATTGGTTTTCGGCTGCTGTCATTAGCTCGGCACCCCTTCCGCCGTTTCATCTAATCAGCTTTTTGCCTGCCCTTGTGCTCAACCAGCTGTGTCTCATCTGGCTGATTAACCTGAGTCTTAATTCTTCCATTTGTTTTCATGTCTCGCCGAAGCGTCATTTGGTGTTCCGTACCGTTGGGAGGTGTTTTATTTTTCTTTCTGGCGCTGTTGGGGTTTTGTTTGGTGTTGTGTATCTCCCACGGTGTTCATTTTGGTGATTATAAAGAGCGCTGAGACAAATGTACCCAATATTAGTCATTTTTTATTAACCGTGGATGGTAAAAGAGGCTTCTGCCGTCATTGTCAAGAAAATTACACTCCGAATGATCTATGCTGGCCCCAACACGCCATGATCAACAAAATTGTAAAATTGGCAGTGCACTCCAATTTGTCAGGCTAAAGTGTCATAAATGAGCAGTGACATACGTGTGTTGGGAGCCATAAATGCCGCAATGACTATTTTTCTACCCGATTAACGTGTGAAATGTCTTGTCTGCTGGCTTTTCTTCTAACTTGTGCAGTCAACCATTAATAATGGCTTTGATTAAAGCTTTGTGAGTGCAGCCACTATTTGTTTGATATTCACTTTCGTGACAGTCCTGCAAACCGTGTGAGACATCTTTAAAAAAAAAAAAAGAAAAGAAATGACAAATTACGTCACCAGCACTTTTGATTACATTTACAAATGTTTGGCTTTTAATTCTGACTTGTTTCCTGTGCTTTTTTTTTAACCGATATAACAATCCTATAGAATATTTGATTTTGTTCACTAAGAAGCTACATTGACGGATACCAAGAAAATACTGGTCTTTAGTTAGCCACCGTAATCGCAAAACAATAGACTGACAAAGGCGAACGCTAAATGACGGACCAGCAAAATTTAGTAAAATGCTTCTACTCTTTAGTTAGTTTCAAAATTCTGACTTCAATGTCCATGCAGGAGAAAATAGAGATGCTCATATTAAAAAGTCATGGTTATAATTTTGACCGCTTTTGTCATGAGACAGTGATGTTTTTAAAGCTGAGTCAAAACAGTAATTCATGCCTTTGTCACATCCCGGCTGGATTACTGTAATGCACTTTACTTTGTAGTCAGCCAATCGTCCATTAGGTGTATCCAGTTGGTCCAGAATGCTGCTCCTTGCCTCTTGACTGGTATTCATTTATAAGAGGGAGCACATAACTCCTGCTCTGGCATCCCTTCACTGGATCCTTACACATTTAAAAGTTCTTTAAAGATCCTATTAATCGTTCTAAAATTTTTTGATGGCCTCACTGCACCTTACCTCTCTGAGCTCCTCCGCCCCTTCACACCTCAGGTCTGCGGACCAGGCCTTGCTATAGGAACCAAGAACTAAGAAGAGGCTCAGAGGGTACCGAGCCTTTTCCGTTGCTCGTCCCTCTCTTTGGAATGACTTCCTACTGAACATTCGGCAGGCCCACTCGCTGCCCATCTTTAAAACTCATCTCAGAACTCATTTGTATTCTTTGGCTTTTGACTCCGCATGACTGAGACTTGATTTTCAGTTTTTTGTGCTTCCTACGGTCTTTGTTTTTAATGTCATCGTTTATTGTTGTATATATGATCTTTGCTCCATGTACAGCACTTTGTATACAGCGGTGGTTGTTTCAAAGTGCTCTATAAATACAGTTGAATTGAGATGAGTTATATTAACTTCTTGCTTTGACAGATCGACAGCACTATGGATTTTTTTTTCTGTACACCTTCACACAAACAATGATTAAAAGATGTTTCCCTTTGCTGGAGGTATTCAGTCACTCGCATTAGCCTGATCAAACATCCTCCTTGTGATCAAAGAAAATATACTCGGTCGGGTGTGCAGGGCTGACAACTTGAGTAACTAATTTGCAATATCTTCATTCCTTTTTTTTTTTTTTCATTCAAGCTGTCAAGGTGTTTTCAGAAAGAGTGCTCTCCTGTTTGATGGATTTGCACGGGCAGACTGAGTACTGCCTGAAGCTGGGGTCTGTCCTTGTAGAGCGGTTGCTTGGCTGCATTAGAATAAAGCCAGATGGATACGTCCACACTGACTTTGACAAGCCTACAGCACTCCCTTGTTCCTCATACATTAAGTAGAATCATGCAGCCCTGCCTACACAGACGGGCCAGATCAATGGGGTGGGCAGCACATGCCAACAGCTGCCAGGGAGATACTTTCCTGTGCTGTGATCAATCCTGCCTGCAACCCTGCACCTGCCAAACACACTGACACTTCCCCCAAGAGCTTGGACGGTACAGTTGACTTGTTCGATGTTTCCCAGTATAGCGGAGAGTGCCCAGGCCACTTCTAACTGGCGGCTTGGCCACATGGGTGAGTGCCAGCGGAGGCTGGCAGTATATTATTCTTTAAAGGTTGGGACACTTTATTTCCCCACTCCCTGGCGCGCACACACACACACACACACACACACACACACACACACACACACACACACACACACACTCAGAAAAGACTTGCAGCACAAGTTTCACTCTGCTTGTTCGAGCCCC
Organism: Hippocampus mohnikei; assembly: GCA_026261675.1. Classification (NCBI taxonomy): domain Eukaryota; kingdom Metazoa; phylum Chordata; class Actinopteri; order Syngnathiformes; family Syngnathidae; genus Hippocampus; species Hippocampus mohnikei. Next base: position 7,714,362 of record JAKGUB010000284.1, on the reverse strand, counting down.
CTCTGAAATTGACCTGTTTGAGCAGGGTAAAACCATTCATTGTCCCATCGATCCATCCATTTTCTACCGCTTATCTGGGGTTGGGTCATGAGGGCAGCAGCTTTAGCAGGGAAGCCCAGACTTCCCTCTCCCCAGCCACTTCTTCCAGCTCTTCTCGGGGAATTCTGAAGCGTTCCCAGGCCAGCTTGGAAACATAGTCTCTCCAGCATGTCCTGGGTCGTCCCCGAGGTCTCCTGCTGGTGGGACATGCCCGGAACACCTCATCAGGGAGGTGTCCAGGGGCATCCTAATCAGATGCCCAAGCCACCTCATCTGGCTCCTTTCAACGTGGAGGAGAAGCGGCTCGACTCTGAGCCCCTCCCGGATGACCGAGCTTCTCACCTTATCTCTAAGGGAGAGCCCGGACACCCTGCGGAGAAAACTCATTTCGGCCGCTTGTATCTGGGATCTTGTTCTTTCGGTCACGACCCATAGTTCGTGACCATTTTGCTAACTGAGTGTCCATTCAGATCACTCTGACATTTTCCCCCACAAAAATTATTCTGCAACTTTTTCCGGCATTACTGAATACAGCAACATTCAATCCTGTCTTCTTTGAAAGCAGAATATTTTCATCCCTCCCCTATCTGTTCCGATCGAGATTGAATTAGGCTTTCACAAAGCCGCGGTTGATGGTCAGTCTGTCAGTCAGAAAATGTGGACAACTTTGGTTAGTAATCTAGTAGAGAATACAATTGAACGTCTGTCCTGTGATTGGATGATACAGATGCGATGACATTTAGGTGCAAAGTGTGTGTCTACAAAACACACTATTTAACAAATCTGCAGCCCTAAGTAACATGAACACTTGCCATCACATACCAACACACACATACAAAAAAAATGATACTGATGAAATAACAGAAGGCATCCTGAAATATTGCTGTGATAAGCCGCACCTCAATGTCATATCCATATTTCTCTGTCATGTTTGCTGGAGTTGGCGGGTCTTCAATCGATGGTATAGAGTGCGGTGTGTATCGGCTCAACACATTGCCTTGTAGGGAGCCGGTGCTTGGTGTTTGAGAGAAGGCAAAGAAGGGATTACGTTTGACTGTTGGGGTTCTGTTGGAAAGTAAGTCCTTAAAAGAAAGTCCTGAATCTAACAGCAGGTGAGTAGGAGGGATTCCCAGGTCAGATCACTTTCGGATCAGTCAACAAAGAGCATCCTGACTTTACCCCTCCCAATGTTTGAGGTGGATCCAGACTGTGCGGAGTGTCATGGCTATTGCGCCTTCAGCCAATCTATTTGCTTTGTTTGCAAACTGGTCGGGTCAAGGATGAAGGAGAGCAGGCTTTGATGTGATGTAAGACCAGCTGCTCCATGCATTTGCTGTTAATTGAGGCTAGTGTAACTGGGCAGTCGTCCATGAGGCTAACAGTGGTGGTTTTATTGCAGATAGGGATAACGGGACACCTGGTCACCAAAGGCCCCGAGTACCCTACAAGGAGTCCATCAGAACCCGGTGATTCCCGGGTTTGACCTTGCTGTATGTTACCCCCTGGAGTGTTACACCGTCAGTGATTGGTGGCTCGGAGCTTGCAAGGGTGATGAGGGGTATGTGGCTGCAGGGTTGGTTGAGTGAAGACTTACGAGTGTGCAGCAAGTGTTCGGATGGAGTTTTTGTGGTCCGAACTTGCTTTCCAGATTCTTCTTTCCAGTGCATTTGTGACAGCACTTTGCAACTATTTTCAGACTCTGGCTCGTGACTTGATCTGGCTTTTCATCACTGGTTTCTGGTCGCCCATCACTAGATGCTCATCAATTTTTGCGCCACTTATCACAAAGCAGAACACTGTTGACTAGTGCTAATCTGAATCCAGAAGCTAGTCTGCTGAGGTTTCTGAGATGCCATGGTAGTAAATATATCAAAAGGTAATGCAACATCGTCTTAACTCAAAGGTATAACGTAATTGTTTTTATTTTCTCAAATAAGGCAAGGCAATACTTGTATGCAGATGCTATATGCTCTCAGTTTTAGCATTTACATAAAACGGGTCTACCGGGGCAGAGTGTGACATTCACCAGTCTAAGTACGGTGTGCTGTACAATTGTGTCTGTCTCAGAGGAAAGATGCAGCATCGTGGGAAGAATGAGCCAGTGTTGTTAAAAATAGGGGAACATCTGGCAGTGAGTAGGGAGCAAAGGTGTATTGTCTCAAACCAAAAGCTGACTGCGACAAAGTCGAACGGTTACCGCTGCTAGCCACCGCTGTCAATGAATCAACCGATACGAAAGAATCATTAAATGACATGAATATCACCATGCCCGCACAGGAACAGTCATCTTCAGTGCCAAATAAAGAAAAAAGGAGATGGAGCAGAAAATGTCCATGGCAAGCACAATATTTCTGTCAGAGACTTGAACTGGAATAAGCTCTGCTCTTGCCATCACACAGTGTGACTATTGAGTAAATTTAATTAACTACCCATTTCACGTTGTATAATGTGGCTTTCTTTCATCTACGTAGACCAGAGGTCCCCAAACCTTGTGACAGTCATTTGTCATCCCATCACACAGAGCGACTGGACGGCAAATAGCTTATTGATCATCAGTCTGGAAAAAAAGTTTAATTTTGAAAGTCAGGGGTGCCTGCGTGTCAAACTGCCGATCTCTGTCCCATAATATAATGTAAAAAATAAAAATGCATGTCCACAAGCTAGCAAACATTTGTAGAAAAAACCCCAAATGCTAAAATACAAGGGGAAATGTCGTCTGATGAGATTAAGTAAAACACTTCAGGGGATATTTTCTCTAATTACGCTAAGATGTGCTCTTTTAACGGAAGTGCTTGGAACATGATTTTTTTTTTTGCCGTTCTTGAATAAAGTGTAATTGCACATCCGCTACAGTGGGTGGCAGTGGCACTCTCATTCTCTGAGCGTGTGCAGAGAGTAAGGCATAAGGTTTTTTTGTTGTTTGTTTGTTTCATTTTGTTTTGTTTTCTGCATGAAGCACAGTGAACAAACCCTTAAGAGACTCTATGGCAAAATATTTAACCGAGATGAAAAAAGAAAGGTGGCAAGAGACGAAAACAAAAAACAAAACAATGTTATTCTTTGTTGTCAGTTCATCTACATTTCTTTCTCAGAATGTTACGCAGGGGTGTGCTGAAAGCAATTAGATTGATAGTCATGGCAGACAATGCAGGGGTGCGCAAAAAATGCTCTTCTTCCAAGACTGGCATAACAGAAAATAAATGAAAAAGACTGCTTGATGTGAGGCCGGTCCATGGCAAAAAAATAAATGGAGAAAGAAAGAAAATAAAATAAAAAAAGAAAGCTTGACGATCACTAATCTACAAGCCCACTTTAATGTACACTATACACTAAGCATTAAGACATGCGAATGATTAAATATTGACGTGTTCGGCATGACTTGAATCACGAATGTTTGACAGAGAATCAGTCGCTATAGTGACTTTGATTTTATCCCATGAGACCATAATTTAGTCTTAATGTGCTAACATTGCACGAGGCTGTCCAACATAAAGGCCGCATTATAATAACACATTGATCTGAATTACCACCCCGTCACGTCGAAATAAGTCCGTAAATTGCAGAAGGCGGCTGGGAGAGGAACTCGATAGTGCTTACAGCTAAAGGAGCTACAATCGAATTCATCTCATCTTTGACAGACACATTTGAAAATACATTCGGTCGTGTCGCCAGAGGTGATTGGTGGTGATGTCATTCAGCTAAAATAGCTCCTCATTAGCACCTCTGAAGCAGGCCGTATGATTAATCATCACCGAAGATTTACAATCCAATTAGAGAATGTCTGGGGGTGGAACAAATGATTCACCTTTTTGAGGGAAGCACATCAATGAGAGGAGCCGAATGGGCTTTGGGGACAAGTATCGCGCCTCGGGCTGATTGATGCCGGAGAAGATTGGTGATGTCCCCAGGACAGCGGATGTTTGTCACATTAGGAGGACATCGCTCACCCTTGCTGTGTAAAGTATCATTCCAAAAAATAAAATAAAAAATGTCAAGCCAGTAGATTTACGGTTTATTCTTGACATCAAACACTTTGGTAAAGCGGTTTTACATTACAATTTGACAGAAAAGCGCAACCAAACAAAAAAATAAAAATAAAAAAACTGGGTCTCGCTTAATGTGAGACTGCGTGCGCGCGTTTGCCCGTGAATGCGTTTCTCGGAGAATGACTAATTTAGCAGCGCGCACCAGCCCTCTCTCCAGCATTGCCTGAAGTTTTAATCCCCACATTTGCATGGCTAAACATAGATCAGCCTCCACACATCCACAACGGATATTGACTCAAGGAATAGAGATGCTCGTTTTAACTGCGGGTCGAAAACTTTGCTGAAACGCTCATGATCTCCGAGCTGTCTCTCGCCGCGTTCTCTCCGACATTACATGCGCGTGATGCAACCAGACAGGAATGCGACAACTTTTGATATATTCCTTTCCTTTTGGGGCCAGGCCACTCTGCGTTCCATAAAGAGATTCGAGCAGCTGAAAACAGGCCTCCCCAAGAGTCGCTTTGCTGGGTTTTTAAGCAGCCAGTTCACAGATGCGGAACGGATGCAATAACCTCCAACTCGCTGGCTGATAGAATAGCTTTATCACAGACCACTTACTTGCACAGTGGCGCTTGGGTTTTTTTATTTATTTTTTTTGTCAGGCTGTTGCGTGGTGTACAAGCAGATATAAAAATGCACGACATGAAAAAAAAAAGGCTTGTGCATGATGATTATAGCGGTGATGGCTTTATCGCAAAGTAAAACTACATTTTAATGTTCAGTCCTTTCGTGTGGATTGCAACACGTTTCTGTTGTGAAATAATTTCCTTTAGCTTATGCACTGTCATTGTTTTTTTTAAACCAGTTTCTTAGTGACATTAAGAATAATAAATAATACGTTACTGTCACGTTGCGTGGTGGTGGTGGACTCCAAAAAGCAGGCACGAGTATTGTATTCTACCACTGATCACTTTAGCTTTGCTTGATACTTTGCACATTGTCTAACAGTTGTCACTGTGTGGTACCACCGCACTACGGTTCACTTACATTACGAAATGTCCTTCCACACCTATTTGTCATGTCCTTGTTTATGATGATACTAATGCAGCGTGTTATACCGGAGACAAATTCCTTGTGCGTTCTACATACTTGGCCAATAAAAATGATTCTGATTCTGAGAGAGGAGCAGGTTGTACTTGATGAATTGTATTAAAACAGAGAAAACTAAATCCTAAACAAACAAAGTCCAAAGTATCAAACAAAACACATGACTGAAGATAAAACATAACAATGACCAAAACCTGATTGAAACAAACATGACAGCAGCATACGAAAAGCCACAAACAATGACCCGACAAGGAGTAGTCGGCCGGGAGTCCTTTTATAAGCCACTAATTACCTAACGACCAACAGGTGTGCAGCTGCAGGGAAAAGCCCCACAGTGCCACCTGTTGGTCACAAACCGAAACATGACATTTACATTCCGTATTGATGAACAAAGCACACGAACGTGACAAAAATTATGATGTATAAGTGACTGCAGACAATAGAATCAACTGGATCGAGATGCATTTTTTAAAGTCAATGTATAGTTACGTAAAAAAGAAAAAAATTTTTTTTAAGGATGATGAATCAAGTTTTTTTTTTCATCAAAGCGCAGTGAAAATTCCCTGTCGAAACCTCGACCTGATCTCACTGAGCAGCAACACAATGGACACGCAGAGAATTCACCTGTTGCAGCTATCGATTTCCTCACTGTGAATGTTAAATTTGTTTCGTGAGCTGCCGCCCGAAGGGTTTTTTTCCGTCTCCTCTCACAAAGGAAATGTCCACCCACCAAAACCCCGCTGCCCTCCACCTGCTCCGGTCTCCACTTTGAAGTGAACGCATTGACTTTATGACAGGCTAGATCTGCCTCCCCACCCCTCTCTTGTGGGGCCCGCTCGACTCTCTTTGTCACAATGATGCGCTTCTCTCGTCCACACATAACTTTGATTACTTTCTCTCAGAATGGTCGGTCGAGGGGATCAAAAGTCCAGTGATAAAAGAACCGAGTTAAATAAGGGTGAGCTGCTGCGAGATTCCCTTTGTCATCTCGGGCTTTTATACTTTTCTCTCCAACTAGTGTTTTTTTTTTTTTTTATTTAACAAGCTGGGAGAATTTTTTTTTGGATTGTATATTTCATTTTGTATACAATCATCGGCCCATGACAACAGGTGAGGACATTAATGAAATATGTATGATGACCTCCTGGCACTTGAGATGTCATTAGTAATTAAGTAATGCTCAGTTAAACATCAAGCAAGAGTGATTGACACATTTTTATTTCGATCGCCCAGCGTTTTCGTCATGTTGTATTTTCATAAAATCCGTGGGTTGAAAAGGAAATTCGTGTATTTTCTCCATGTGGACGCAAACACCGATGACCCCACTTTCAACTTGAGGGTGGCGAACCAGACGAAAGCGAGGGGGGAGAAACTGCACTTGTGCTTTGAGCTCAACACTCGGATTTAATCCTGCGCACGCATTTGCTTCAGACAAGAAACACAGCAAGTGGGAATGCTCAAACGACACAAACTGAACTTGTGCAAGAAAACCTGCAAATGTTTATGCCATCGCGTCAGCAAATAAAGCATTCCATCTCAGTGGCCGCTGAGCTCTGAAGTAGCCTCCTGTTATCTCAAACTGGAAAACCTACGGCTGAATTGTGTATGCTGTTAATAGAGCATAATGCTTGCACCATTTTCCCCTTGAAGTCGACTGCATGTCACAGTGTGAAATTAATTTTAGCTGTCTTGACATATTCCCCTCCAGATGCCAATTGCCGGCAGGCAACGGAGGAGGTGGCACGCGGTCGTTATGATCGCAGAAGTTTGCGATTTTCATATTTTGCAGACGGTGTTCCCGCCGCCTTGACCTTTCGGCTGTTTTCATGGCACCATTGTGTTTGTGATCAATGCAGCATCTGTCCTACTGAGGATTGAGCCCTGCACTCCAAAGCTCTGATTTCCTCAACAGTAACTGTTTCATTCTGTTTTGTTTTGTTTTTAATTCTGTGGCAGAGGTGCAGAGTTCGATTCCGCCGCCTTGCCTTCCTGTATGGAGTTTGCATGTTCTCCCCGTGCAAGTGTGGGTTTTCTTTGGGTATTCGATTCCCTCCCACATTCCAAAAACCCGTGCTGGCATCAAAAGAAAGGTTAACATAAAATGACAAAATAATTGTCCCTGGATGTGATTGTGAGAGTGAACGGTTGTTTGTCTGTGTGTGCCCTGCGATTGGCTGGCAACCAGTTCAGGGTGTCCACCACCTACTGCCCGAAGACAGCTGGGATAGGCTCCAGCACGCCCCGTGACCCTTGTGAGGATAAAGCGGATCAGAAAATGGATGGATGGGTAATAATTCTGTTGGCCACAAAAATAAAATATTACCTCCTGCCCTAAATTTGAGACAATTAGTTTGCTTATATACTGTAAGACAACTAACTTTGGGGAAGAGCACCAGAAGTTACAACCTGGACTAAGTGGCCCATGTCAATTTAATTTCGATCCTATTTTCTTGATGAAGTGTTCCGGGTGTAGGCTGTTTTCATTAACATACGTCTTACAACGAACCACTTGGGACTTAGCGGCTCAATTCTTCTGCAAAGTCACTCCTCCAGCGGCAGTTGGTGAGAACGTTAATTACCAATCATACACTTAATGCCGTCCATTGCCTTTCCCGTCTTACGTTGATGGACTGTTGTTTAATGACCACTCAACTGTAGAGACTCAATGAACTTTTAAATAATAGAGTGATTTGGTACTTTCAGCACCAGATTGCTTGGAGCCATTGAAGCTTCGGTGGGAGGGAGCCTCCCGTTCACAAATGACACTGCTGGGGTGTACCAGCCTTACGCGCCAAAATTGCCACAGGGTATTTTCTGTATTCTGCAGGAATATTTACAAGTAGAATAGCTTAGTACGGCCAATGTGATTTTATCAACACCTGAGACCAACCACAACGTTTGACTTCTCTTCTTTGCAGTGCCAAAATATGATGGCAACTTGAAAGGTGGCACAGAGAACTTTTCTGCTCCAGTAAACATTTTATGGAATGCCAGACACGTTATTGCGACATCTTGTCTGTTCAGCAATGTGATTTTTAACCTTCTGTATAATTTGGAGCCAGTCACAAGAACGAGCCAAATCATCAAAGACAAAATTGCTTTAGACTTTCATTGTGTTATGACGATTGTTTAGTGCTGGCTTCTCTTCCAGAGTAGTTTTCGGGGTGTGCTGTTCCAAGTTTTAAATGCAATGTTAGGCGAGATGGGCACATACATCCAGTTGGAATCCACATGCTGGGAATGAGTTCCATTCTTCACTTAATTTTCCAATCCGCGTATCCTCACGAGGGTCGTGGATGTGCTGGACCATATCCCAGCCGTCATCGGGCAGTAGGCCGGGGGATACCCAGAACTGGTTGCCAGCCAATCGCAGGGCACACATAGACGAACAACCATTCGTGCTCACAATCACACCCCGTGACAATTTAGAGCGTTCCATTAACCTGTCACACATGTTTTTGGAATGTGGGAGGAAACTGGAATACCCGCAGAAAACCCACCCAGGAACGCAGAGATTGTGCAAACTCCACACACGCAGGCTGGCGCCGGAATCGAACCCTGCACCTTTGCACTGTGAGGCCCATTTGCTAAACAGTCGACCACCGGGCCGCCTGCAACGAGTTGAATAATATATGGCATAATAAAATCCACTATTGGCTTCCCTGTAGTAAACTGAGCGATGAATATAGTTTCTGTAAGTCAATAAGCAATCCAGTATGGTTGGCTCTTTGACTAGCACTTCCAAATTCCACCATCTCAAAAATTATTTTGAGCTTTCGGCGCTCTTTTCTAATGTTCCGTTGTGAAACTCATCACAGCTATCTACAACGCGAACCCTTTGATAATGTGGTGGTCTCCACAACTTTGATACACGTTGCCATTAACACGAACAAGTGAGTGAGTGAACTCAGTGTGTGTGATCTTAGTAAAAGATTGCAAGCTTCGATTGCTTCGTTGATCATGTGCAATACGCCCAAACTGTGCGACGGAACACACAATCGCACAATTGCTGTGTCGCACAATGGAAGAGGGAGGTCAGATGACCACACGTCACCCTCTCTGTCAGCGGTTCGCGTGATACTCCCACTCGCCGTTTCAACTTGAACCGTTTTAAGAGGTGAGTAAAAAAAAAAAGTTGCGGATTACCCAAGACAATTGTCATAAATTGATGCCGCAAGAGAGGTGTCCGCACAATCCACCCGGTGGCCATCAGCTTTCATCTCAGAAGCTCGACCAGCTTTCATCTTCTTTTTTTTTTTACTTCTTAATCAGCTTAGAACCTGGAGAGCTCACAGTGCTGTGGAGTCGACCATCAGACCTGCCCGACACATCTCTCCTTTCTCCGAATGCAAATTCATGGACATCTTATCATAAATCATTAAAAATATCCCTTTGATCTTTGCCAGCAGCGAAACAGAAGTGAGAATGTGCGGATGTATTGAAGAGCCACCCTGGCTCTTTTTCATTTGTTTTAACCTATTAATCAACAAATTATGATTAATGGCATTGATTCTGACCATTTTTCAACATAATCAGTTTTTTTTTTGTGGGTGATTTACATATAAATTGGAATCTCTGGAGATTAACGCCCCTGAAGGTCTACAGTCCGAATTCAACCCTTTTTTGGGAGGGAGGTGACAGGGGGCATGCTTTGTAAAGTTGCTGAAAGAAGACAAACTGAATGTTAGATTTTAATGATCGTTGAACCACATATGCAGGACCCAATATGTGGATTTCCTATTAAACTTTCTCATATTTCAGTAAGTTATTTCCAGAAGCAGGTAGATAGACGTTATATGTTTACACATTTGGTTTGGTTAAGTCAAATGAAGATGCATGTTCTCTGATCATGCTCATTCCGTGAAGTTTGAACTCAAAATTCCTCTGCGTGGACTGAGAACAGGAGGTGGTTTTGTCTTTGTTGTGGTTGTCCAAATGGACGTTCAACTCCATTTTAGAAACTCTCCTGTGTACTTACTGTATTTAATTAGACTGGGGATAACCAAATATTTTCTGCTCTAGGACAGCATAGTATTCATCCATCCATCCATTTTATGATCCGCTTTATCCTCACAAGGGTTGTGGGGCGTGCCGGAGCCCATCCCAGCTGTCTTTGGGCAGTCGGCGGGGGACACTCTGAACCGGTTGTCAGCCAATCACAAGGCCCACAGAGACAAACAACCATCCACGCTCACGCTCACACTCACACCTAGGGACAATTTAGAGTGTTCAATCAGCCGGCCATGCATGTTTTTGGAATGTGGGGGGAAACCGGTGTACCCGGAGAAAACCCGCGCAGGCACAGGGATATATGCAAACTCCACACATGAAGGCCAGAGATCGAACCCGGTAACTTTGCACTGTGAGGTCAACGCGCTAACCACTCGTTTACCAGGCCGCCCAGCATCGTATTCATTTATTTTTGTTTTATGGATAGATCGGCTCGGCCATTTGTACATAAGTGAAAAAGGAATACCGTATTTTCCGTACTATAAGGCGCTTCGGAGTAAAAGACACACCGTCAATGAACGGCTGATTTTTAAAACTGTTTTCATGTGATATTACTGGGACGGAAGAAGTCTGATTTTCAGATGTGCTGCATGCCAAACAATGGAGCCGGCTGTCCTCCAGAGCACCATCGGTGTACCTTTGAGCAAGGCACTAAAGTCACATCGACTTGTCTTGTACTGCGTGGATCATGTTTGTATGTGTGTTCTGGATTTGGACATTGTATGCGCTACTAAAATCCAGCAGGATCGAATTTAATTTACCCTTAGGGGGGGATTTATAAAAGTATAAATTCTGCTGTTTCCTAAGCTTGGTTTAACTTTGTTGCCGTCACTTGACTTTGCTCGCAAAGGCACTGTCCTTTGGAAACCATCCAAATATGTTTGTCCTCGCTGTTTCTTAAGTCCACAAAGACAAATGTGAGTCATCTATCCTCAGCCGCCTCCTTGATGCTCTGGCACAGTTTGATCATCCGTCCCTTCGCTCAGAACTGCAAGAGGAGCTATCGCATTTTTTCCTCACTCTGCCTCGGTGTGACCGTCCATCCATCTTCAGTGGTTTTCAACAACACATTAGCATCATTGGGCTATTCATCTTGCGTTTGGAAAAGGAGGAAGACAATGCTTTCAGAGGTTTCTGAAAAACGCACGATGCATTTCAGCTACCTCGTCACTTTATATTTGCATATACCGTAGTAATAATGAAAATACTGTAGCGAATTGACTTATCAGTGGCACAACTTTTGAATTTTTCAAGTTACTAGCCAGTGAAATTGTGTTTTTTTGTGTTTTGGATGAACAACAAACTTCATATATGAGACTAAGCCAATGGATCAGGTCAAATAGTTTTACATTTTTCTCTATGCTGTAGTTAGTTTTTATTTTTTTCTTCTTTTTTTTAAATTTTGTTGGTTTCAATTATTTTATGGAGCAGATGTCATGGTTTTTACCAAAATAATCAAATTTTAATTGTAATTTATTTTAGAATTAGTTTTAGGATTTTTTTTTTGTATTTTTGTGAACAAGATTTAAATAAAAACAGAATTCATGTGACTGCTTCCGCTCATCTCTGAGCATCATGACATTAAAACATAAACCGAAGCTGGGTGGAGGTACAGAGAATTGGAGTTGGTTTACATCCTCACAGAGGCTGTCGGCACGTATATATGCGCCGGGTTGACAAATGCAAACTTGCAGCTGTGTCATCTCACCCTGTCCTTCCCTAATAACATCATTTGCATGTGCACAGCAACAAAGGGCCCGGCCAATTAAGTCACTGCATATCCAGATTATTATGAACAGTAGGGCGGACATGTTTGACTCTAGAAGTCACAAGATCGATGGGAGTTGCTATCGTTTCAAAAATAATATCCAAGAGAACATGGTCACGGGTTCATGAGATGTATTGCGATGCATTTTTGAGCCATTTGAAATATCCGTTTGATGGCGGCAGGGGGTTCTTTTTCATTCTTTCAGATTGGATTTCAAAACACAAACAACGGAAAGCTGAATCGGTACGCCTTAACCTTCTAGGTGAGTCGGAAAGTTCTCAGTGTGCCCTACTCACAAAAGGTTATTTTGTATATTCGACTTTTTGGGTTAAATTTCAGCCTGAACTTAAAATGCACTATAACCTTTAAAGGTTGACTTAAAGCAACTTTCTGTTAACCTTTAAATGTGTGTAGACTGTTTCAGGAGTTTTTGCACAATTTAAGTTCCCCAACAAGGAGCCGAGCAGCAAAAATCACCTCAGGCGTTCACCACAGGTGTTTAACCCACGATTTGACCGATACATTTCCTGGCTCCAATAAAATTGGTACACAAACCATCCTTTAATCACACTGTTTGCATTTTGACATCATTAGAACAGGACTTCACCAAACAATTGATGAACCGTATCTCACCATCGCGAGGCTTCAAACCGGATGTCCTCACGGGTAAATGGCCACTGAGCATGGAAGCGTCAGAGTGTCATCAGCAGACTGCAATAGCGCTACAGAGGAACTGGAGGAGTCACAGAAAGGCAACCATGGATCAAACACCTTTTGTAAATTTTGCCGTATAGCTCCTTGTTAAGAGAACAGCAGTAACTGCAATTTAAGTTAATTCTGACATTCAATCCGAAAGCCGAATGGGAGCATTTTTTTTTAACCAAACTTTCCTATATAAAATACCAAATGGCACGAACTGCTCACAGTCTGTATTTGCGAAAGCAGAGACTATTTCTAGTACCTGGTACCAAGGTATGACAAGTCCAAACTTTAGGTTAAACCACAGCTTGCTGCTCATTGGTTTTGCCGTATATTATGACCGTTGTAGTTTTGTTTTGCTGTTTCCCGTGGCAATATTTTGAAGTGGAAAACTGATTTCCCCAAACTATGGTGAATCGAGTTGGTACTAATTCAGTGTGGGAGTGCAAGTGTAATTACATTTTGATTAAAGGTCAACAGCACTGAGGACAGAAGTATTGGGTTTTCAAAAACAAAAAAAAAGAAGGCCTGAAATAAATTAGCTTTAGTTTAACAGGGTCACTCATAGTCGAGTCGGGGCAGAACGACCAGACAGCTTGATTAAGAACAAGATGAGATAAACAGTGTGATGAGTTCTTCCAAACTAAAATAACCACTGGGAGCATTTGCTGAGGATTTACTAGCCTGCGGAATAACAGGCAAAAAGCGCAAATCTATGCAGGTCTTTCAAGTGTTTAAGGCAGGGGGGGTCAAACTCATTTTTGTCACAGGCCACTTTGGAGTACGTTTTACCTCGGGAGGGCCGTTACGACAGTGAAACAGAATAAATCATCAAATCGTATAATTACTTGTACACAACAAATTGATTTTGTGTACTAGTTTGTTCAATTTGTTGTTTGTTCAATTTTTGTTCAAGTGAGTGTAAACAAGGCAACACATTTCTTGCAAAATCTCAACATTATTGCACATGACAATTTGACATTTCGGTACAGATTTTAGCGAAGGTTATTGAGGTTCACACACATGATTTGCTTTTGCGGGCCAGATAAAACGACATGGCGGGCCAGATCTGGCCCCTGGGCCTTGAGTTTGACACCTTTGGTTTAAGGGATGGAAACCAACTTCATGTTCTCGCCAGATTGCTGAAATATGTCTCCCTTTGAGTAGGCTCATTCTTTGGTTTTATGTTGTCTTTATTTCGCCGGCTACTTTTGCACTGAGTGTGCCATTTGCGAGACGAGAGAGCAGACAAGCCGCATGGCCTCTGAGAGACAAAAACCAACTTCATTTTAAACTGGCACCTGGGACCTTTTCTGCATTCATGTTTGGGCTTACCAAAGCAACATTTTTTCTGCCCAATAATCCCCAAGGATGCCCTGAGTACTTTCTGTGCATGCCACCTCTCCTCATGCCTGACTGCTAGCATTGTTGCGATTGTAAGACACCAAGCAAAAGTATTGAATGCCTTGTTCTCAGCAGGCAGGTGTGTATGTGTTGAGTTTTTTTCCCTAATTACCTCCCTAAGGAGGTACATATACTGCTGTCAGACGAAAAGAAGATGCTTTGATGGGGTGAGGTGGAAGTAGGGGAAATAATTTAGGCAATGGTATACAGGGGGAAACAGATAAAATGTAGGCTAGGGATAGGAAGGCTGCTATAGAGCGAAAGAGAGGAAAGCAAGTATCGTCAGAAAGCAGAGTCTCGGTGTGTAATTTTCCATTTAGGCTCGCTCCACCATGTCGACTGTCACTTCAACTCGGGAAAACAGGCAGCGTGCCTGGCTCCAACGAAGCTTTTAAAAATGCATGAAGCCACCGCCATCCTGGGCCCAAACACTTGAGCTAATGGTTTTCAACATAAACGCGGAGTAATCGTTATCTTGGCATAGTTTGCAGGCGACGGCGGTGTGATGCAAGTCAACAACGATACCATCAACAAGGGCCACAGGTGTCAAACTCGGGTCCTCGAGGGCTACTCTCCGACATGTTTTACAGGTTTCTCTCCTCCAACACACCTGAGACAAATGATCAAGCTCCCGCAGAGATTGCTGATGAGCCGATGAGTTATTTGCGTCAGGCCTGTAGGAGGAAAGAAGAATCAAAACATGCAGGAGAGTGGCCCTCAAGGACCGGAGTTTGACACTTGTGAAGTGGGTTAATTCTGGTTACATTTAACGCAGGTGAATTGGTAAAAGGTGCTTCAGGAGCGCCGTCTTCTTTTGAACGCTGCCCTTTCATATCCGATTTACAGCAAGCAAGCATACAAAACACATTTTGTGAGTATCACAAGCACATTGAATTGTTCTTCACTTTCAATTATTCTCTTGAGTTAAATCTGCTTTAAAGAAGCCATTGTTGTGTGACCCAGTTGAGTGCAGCATACGTTCAGCTTGGGATATTCTGTTCCTCGACCAGAAACATACATTTAAACCTGTACTATAAAACCCCACAAAAGTAACCAAAGAAAACATCATAATTTTGGTTACTTTAAAGAAGACGTCGCTATTCCGAAACGAAGAAGGACTTAACGTGCACTTAATCCGCAAATCCGCCATCCAGAGGTTTTAAAAAGGCAACATTGTTGTCCAATTGTGTGGAACCAGCAGAGAAGGAAAATAACTCCAGTCAATATTTCATTTTGTTGGGTGTAGATAAGGTAGACTCGCTTCTGAGTGAACTGTTGGTAAGAAAGGCGCTGAGAGTCAAGAGCCTATATTGAAGAAGCAGCCCAGACTGGCCTGTTTAATTGTTTATTTCACCAGTATTGTATGCCTGCCCATATATATATATATATATATATATATATATGGGCATATATATATATATATATATATATATATATATATATATATATATATATATATATATATATATATATATATATATATATATATATATATATATATATAATCTGTCATATTTTACACACGTGAGGTGCTTCAGAGTATAAGGCACACCTTCAATGAATGGCCTATTTTAAAACTGTTTTCATATGTAGGGTGCACCACATTATAAGGCACATAGAATAGAAGCTACAATGGCTGCGGTTTCATTATGCATCCACTAGATGGAGCTGTGCTAAAGTGAACACAACACAATGCATACAATACAGCTTTATTTTTATTGCGCTTTTACAACCGCTGCAGCTGTAACAAAGCGCTTGACAGAACATTTAAAATATTACGTCCAAGAAATCTGAATACTGTATTGATCCATAGATAAGGTGCATCGGATTTATAAGGCACACTGTCGGCTTTTGAGAAAATTGAATGATTTATATATATATATATATATTTTTTTTTATATATATATATATATATATATATATATATATATATATATATATATATATATATATATATATATATATATATATAAACTAGAGCATCATTTTGAGCATTAAATACCGTTTCTTGTCTTTGTCATGTATTCAACTGAAAATAGATTGAAAAGAATTTGCTAATCATTGCATTGTGGTTTGTTTCGGGAATTGGGAATTAGGGGAAATTAACAGCGGCGGAACAATATTGCTCACCATCAGAAAGTCAGCCTCAATGTAACCCAGTTGTTTTTTTATGCATTCAACAAAAACCAGGTTACTAGAGTAAGCAGGTCAAGAATGTAGCTCACTGTCATTTGAAATGAGGCTGACAAAGAAGACACATGACATGATAGACTGAGACCTGCAATAGGAATTTAGACGTTGCTTTCAATAGTCTCTGTACACAGCTGCATGTGAATTGGCCACTTCACCGCTGATAGTTAAATGACAAAAATAATTATTTAAACAAAACAAATGTATCGATGGACTATTTCCTCTAGGGGTGGGGTGCAAATGTTAGCCGTCTCCCTGTGAAGGGAAAAGTGTTCTAATTGATCGAAAGTACTTGACCGTATTGGCCTCAAGATACCGTATTTCACCTGCCTGCCAAGCTTATTGCATTCGATATACCGACCTTTGCCTCCTTTCGATGAGCCCCAACGGAATCCAAAAGAAAAAGTATGCGTAGATGTGTTCTTGTCATCGTCTCTCTCAAGTGGGCACCAGTAAAATGTAAAAAAAAAAAAAAAGAAAAAAAAAAAAACCACTCTCTAATGGAGTCTATGTTCAGTATTTAAGTGCCTAGATGTGTTCACTGAATTTGAACAAATTGCCACATATAGGGATGGACATATCTTCAAGAACAAGTGTTGAAGCAGTTAGAATGACTTATTTTGCAGAATTACACAAGCACCTTCAATTTAAATGGTAGTCTCACATTGATCCAAAAATGTTTGGCTTAGATATATATTATTTCATATTTCCCCATTTTGCATCATTGGAAAAAAAGATCAAGATTTATTGTTCTTTTCAATCTACTTTCATTTTTTTCCTTATAATCAAGACAACAATGGTCGACTAGTTAGCACGTCCGCCTCACAGTGCAGAGGTGCAGGGTTCGATTCCGGGATCTGACCTTCCTGTGTGAAGTGTGCATGTTTTCACTGGGTGTGCGAACGCTTGTTCGTCGATGTGTGCCCTGTGATTGGCTGGCAACCTGTTCAGAGGTAGCCCGCCTCCTGCCGGAAGACACCTGGGATAGGCTCCAGCGACCATAACACTCTCTTGGGGATCAGTGGATGAGATAATTGATGGATGGATGGATATAGTAGAGACTGTGCACACGAACTGAAGACATGCACTCCAGTCAATTCTCCTAATGTACTGTCTGTTCATTGATCAGAAAAACGTCAATAACATCTACGCTACCTGACTATGCAAACGTAAATGAATCAGCGCTTCTCACATTAGGCTATTGAGCGACTGATTAAGTATTCAACATGTGGCTGACCGCTTCAGAGAACAATTATGGTTGGAAAAAGCAATACAATTGTAATCAGTGTAAATACCTTCATTGATCGCTTGATACCACCCGACGTTCGGTATTGTTTTTCGATTTTTAAGCCAAGTGCCAAGTGGGTCAAATATTAAAAATCATGCACATAAGAATCAGTGAAAAACAAGGTCTGGGTCATGAATAAAACTGTGGGGAAATAACATACACATCAAATGCTAACCTTTTAACTCAAGCATGTTTGGAATATATTGTGCAATATTGTCTATTTGTATAATGATTATTATTTTTTTTTTTTAATGATCGTTAGTTTAATTCCAAACCTAGTCAGCTTGACAGGATCATTGCTTTTTTTTTAGCCTTGTCTCAGTACATGCTGAAAATTAAGTGGGTGTGGACTGGGTATCATTGCATATCAGCTTCCGCTAGTTCATGCAGTAGAGCTATTTATTTAATTTAGGTCCTCTTATTCCCTTGTGGCGTCATAAAATAAATGTATCCGTCATACGCTCTAGTCAAACTCAGTGGACGAGCCCTGGGCGGGACTAGGGTATTGTTCCAGCCTCAATTAAATTGCTTCTTCTTGCATGAGTTCTCAGAGAAGCACAGACATTTCAGGCAAAAGCCATGGATTGGATAGTGAATACTTCGGCCATTATGTTTCATGCCTTTTCTGACTGAAATCTTCCGAAACACTCAGCAACTTCACGTGCCCGACAATAGATGTGGCTAAAGTCAAAAGTGGCGAGCGTCGTACCCTGTTGTGTGTCGTGGCCTAGTACAGGAGATACGCTGTGGAACTTCCTGTATTTTTGCATAAATTCTTCGGTCGCTAAAAGCACAAATAACTCACAACAACTTACATAGATCCTTCCGCTTTGCAAGCCACACGCTCAGGGACCAATATTCCTGCGTCAACATTTTCTACAAAGTCTAAAATGCCGGTCATGAACTCGGGCATGAAGCGCAATGAAACATACAGGCATGGCTTTTCCTCAAATATCTGTGGTTAACTCACAGAGAGCTCGTGCAGGAACAAGCAATTTGTTTGGCGCTGGAACAGGGCTAGACGCACTCCGTGCCCGCCCACTGAGTTTGATGAGAGAGAATGACTGATCACATTATTTTACGAGGCAAATAAGTAGGCCAAAATGAAAACAAGAGCAGCGCTGTTTCAACTAGTGCAGTGACAGCCAATCCATACGACTTCATTTTCTGCATAATAAATTAAAAAATGTCGCAACAAATGACGACAAAGTTCTTGATTTAATGATATATTGATTTAATCTTGGCACCATTGGGCCGTCGTAGCAATGGCACAATACCCGCCATCCGAAGCTTCCGCACACAAAAGTTTCTTATCAACACTTGGGTTTGAGGAAGTTTAATTTAACCGTCGGAAAATAAAATGCTGGCATTTGTCAGTGCCAAAAAGTGAATGTACGGTCATCTTTTATGTCACGATATCACGCCCTCCTTTTTTCTGAATAATACACTTGTATTGTACGTGAACCCGGATCAAGGAGGAGGTATGACTCATTAATATAGCAAGCACGGGATATTATCTCACTGGCATATTATTTTCTACTCTTCCATGCCCACTCCCTTCGACAGGCGGCGGCACTGGCAAATGTTCACTGACAGCAGAGGTTACCTTGAGCAGGCCGCTGGACCTGTGGGCTGTATGTCTTCATTTAGCCTCCCGGATCTGCAGATGCCAGAGAAAAGGCAACGTTATTTTCTATGTTTGACCCTCAGGGAAAAGTGAGGCTAACGATGTCGGCCATGTTGATTGTTACCTTAGTCCTAGAATAGCGAGATACTTTTAGGAGCCAGCACCAGGTAATGCAAACGGGATGGATGAGAAGGTGGGTGTGCGTGTGTGTGTGAGTAAGTGTAGTGGCGTTAGTGTTTGTGTCAAAAGCTGGGCACTCATCCATCCACAGCAGGGGGGCTTTGAGCCCACACAAAGTCATCCGGGTGGTGTGATTCGACTCAACTCACATGTGCCCTCCTATTAATCATCCGGTCATTTTGAGAAGGATGCTTTCGGTTGACCTTCATATTAACATGTAGTGTCCACATTTCTTCCCGCCCATCGTGCAAATTGGGCTGGCCCAGTCAACATTGGTTCGTAACATGGCGCCTTGCGTTAACATTAACCAGAGGACTAGTCACGAAAATGGAAACGCCGGATATTTATCCAGCATTACCAATCAATACCTTGAAATGGGATGCCGGAGGTACACTTTAATTTAAAAAAAAAAGTCATCTACCACTGTTATAGCAGTATTGTTTAGGCCAAGATGGCGGTTTATACCCTGCTGTGTGCTGTTCTGTCTGTGTTGCCTGGTACCAAACGATCCATGTCCGTAGCTGGAGATTGTTGCTAAGCAGCCCATTGTATCCCTTGAAACATTTTTTTTTTATTCTTTCTCTACTCATATGTCCGTATAAGCAGTCCTCCATTCAGTAACATAATGACTGAATGACTGCCCTCTCACTTTAACAGCTGCCCGGGAAGTCATAGCACGGGCCTATTAGCTGGCAAAGGCAGTCACACATGAAGCTCCTCTCCATCCACAATGACTCCCCCTTTCAGCAATTCTCCTTTTCCTCTATATGGCTCCGTCTCTGGTTCTCCATGGGTCCAATTGGCTGTGGCAGGTGCACTTTGGGAGGCAATGGAGAGTGTTTGCCAGGAGGCTCAATGAAGCCTTTATGGTCTGCGTTTGAATATGCCCCGTGTTCCTCACTGTGCCATCATAGGAAACTCACTGTCATCACTTTTATGATATGCATCCCTGCCAGAAGGACGGCAGACGGACCTCCTTGAAATATCGCAATACAGTACTTTACAGTCCATATCTTGAAGTTGATCACCTCTAAAGTTCTACAATTTGCAGTCAGTACACCTCAGAAGACCTAATTTCTGACCACACCAAAGATTAACTCTGCATGCGTTTTGAGATGGCGCTGGCCCCTAAAATGGGCGAAACAAGAAAGACGGTGATATAATTCTTCTGCTAATTTAATATGTGTCCTTTAAAATTTGACATGCACAGTTGACAAAGGTTTTCCAAATCTCGGCCTAATTATGAGGAATTTAGTTTTGAAATGATGAGTGCCGCAGATGACAGCCAGGTGGAACTTGAAAGGTACCATTGTATATGACATTCACCCAGCAAACCACAGGAGCTACTTCCAATCCTTCTACCCATCTCTAGATTCACCTCAGAGACAAAAAAAAAACCCCGCAGCCTGAAGACAGTTGCAAAGAAGACTGACACTTGAGTCTGACACACCAGCTTGCAGTGGATTTAATGCAGAATTAAGCTGGTGAACTGAGAGGGGAGGTAAGATGAGTCAGCACAGCCTGTCACAGTTGCAAGGAAAGCCTAACAGTCGGGCTGCTGTAAAGTCACAGATGCCTGTTAAGGCTTAAAAAAAAGTGCAACATTTAGATCCAAACAAACATGTTACGCAACATCACCCGTTGCGAAACAACAGTGCAATTTTCAGCCCATGGAAGCTTATACGCTCGGTCCCCTTAAGACTCGGTGATGGGGGTTTAACTGACAGGGTGTCGTCTGGTGCAGTTGGCCTGGAATGTGTGTGTGCGCGATATACTGTAATGGTAGAAAGATAGAACACATGCACGCACACACACACACACACACACACATGACAAACAAACAAAACAAAAAAACAGTTGCGCTACGTGTCTCATTTTCATCATTTCTTTGAAGAAATAATTGAAAGTAGGTGAACCTGTACTTGTTCAGACAACTTTTATGATTACAATTGGATCTTCTGTGAACGTTGTTAAGCATTTGAGTCCATTTAAAAAAAAGAGGAACTGAGCAAAGACCGCTACATTAGCTTATACAGAATCATCGCGCGGCTTGCTAGCTGCTACATTCTTGTCACTTGCGATCCAAGACAGAGAGAAGTTTTCACATTACACCAAAGCTTCATTTTCATTTCATACGTACATACAGTATGCTAGGAGTACAGTTCATAAAGGTTTTGGACTAAGGAACAAAATACAGTATTCCAAATCTAATTGAGCTCGTTGGGAGTTGTTTGCATTGAATTTGAGTCATAAATGTCACTCGGCTCTGTCACAAAAGTAAAAACGCTTCTTTATCATACGCTTCAGTGACATTGCCCTCGGGCACATGGCTTACCATCAGCAATTCCTTTTTTTTTTCCTGTTTGAGTTAAAACCAGCACTCGCGCTCAACTAACTGCCTCGCTGGATTTCCTAAATATACTGATCCTGCCAAAGACTTCATTGCTTTATTAAAGTGCACGCACGGATGCAGCCGCTGCCGTGAGCGAGCGAGCGCGGCCTTTGATGGAGGTGGCAGAATGAGGCGGCAGTGACAAGAGAATTCATTACACCACTTGTGTTGATGGCGTTTTAAAAGTGTGTGAGATGCTGCTCAAAGGTCGTCGGTTTTGTCGTTGGGGAAGCGTCGGAGTGAGTGACGTAGCTGGTGACAATGACGGATTTTGCACTCCAATGTTATGCAAGCAGAGACAATCGCCGTGATGATAGTAGCTCATGTTGAAATTAGTGTCGGGTTGGCAGGGTGGTTTTATCGTTTTTCTAGATTTAAACAACAGCAGCAAAACAAAAACTAAAAAAGATAAAGCGCAGTAATTCCAAAGTGATGTGAGACTCTTCAGTGGAGCAAGAACTCATCCTCCTCGGAGATAATCACAATTAGTGTTTTGAATCAGGGGTCCCCAACCCCTGGGCCGCGGACCGGTACTGTTCCGTGGGTCATTTGGTACCTGGCCACACAGAAAGAATAAATAACTTACATTACTTCCATTTTATTTATTTTGGAATCTGAAAGATGTTTTATTTTGAAAAATGACCGGATTCTCTGTTCCATTAGTTTACAGTATGTCACTTCTCGGTCACGTGATAGGTTACCGCTAAAATGAAACCCAGGAGCTGGCAAAATGCGTAAAAAACAAACGTCTTTGAAATGTTTCTTTGGGAAGGGGAAAAGGCCCAGCCAGGAGACAGAAGAGGACAGTATCATGATTTTCGAATCAAAATACGGATTTATCTCAATGGGAGGGAATCTCCAAGCCCACTCTTCATAATAGGCGGCAATGTTGAGTCGTATTTTTCATGCACTTTGTATTTGCGGTGTATCTTATTTTGAAGGCACGTTTAAACATTACCATAGCGACAAGAGAGTGTTGCGGCCAGATAGGACGTTCCTCGTGTCATGATTTGTGTTTATTTCTGTGTTTCGAAAATACCACAGCTTTCATGCAAGTCATGTCATAGTTTGTTGTATTTAAATGCCGGTCTCCGAAAATATTGTATGACATTAAACCGGTCCGTGGGGCAAAAAAGGTTGTGAAAACATTATTTCACATCCTTCTAATTTTGATTCTCTTAATAAAAAAAACATTTTCAGTTCATTACACAAGACAAAAACATGAATTGTAACTGTAATAAATACTGTGATTGATCTTGTACTTTTTGCCACTCATTTTGGTCATTTGAGTCATCTCTGGCTTTCATTCTTTAGACGTCCTCGGTCAACTGATTTTACGCCTTAACTATGGTATGGTTATTTATTTGATTAAATTACGAGAAAGTAACTCCTGTTACTAAGCTGTTTTCACAGTTACACTGCTGGACCTACTTTCATTAGTTACCTCACTCCATGACACGTGTCCCACCTTGGCAGTTATGTGTAAATTACTTTTTTTTTAATGAGTAATAAAATTAAACAATTTTCCTTGCGTCTGCAATGAAGCAAATGCAAATGTAAGTGAAATTTGTAACCGAAAGCCCCAGCGTGGCTAATTTCACCAAAAACTAATACCGTTGATTCTCCAAAGAGAAACAAGAGCGATAAACAAATAAAGAATACGACTCCCATTTGATAAACCCCATTGGTTCGCGATGGTGAGACTTCAGAACATGCAATTAAAATAATTTTGCTTCTGCCTCGAAACCATTCCTTACAAAAGCAAACAAATTGTTGGCATTCTGAAAACACAGCAAGAAATATTCAACCGAGGGGACTCATTAGCCATGTCAAGTTACTTAATTGATCCCAGAGTCATTGAAACAATTGTGTGTTGTTGTTTTTTTGGGTTGTTTTTTGTTTTTTTTAACAGAGGATCTGCTTTTGGCTCGCTGCGTATAAAGTGCAAGCGGAGCAAAATACAATAATTGCCAAGCAGCTGAAATGCAATAAATGCTAAGTTGCTTTTAATTGGTGTGTTTGCCTTGCTACACATGCCACTGTGCACAATAGCGCGCCATTTGCCCAGAAGCACCGCAAGGTGAGCACAGAGACGCCAACGCTGAATTATGGCTTGAACTCGACGCCCCTCGGTATAATTCATCAACCTTTGCTGTATCGAGGTCAAAGTTGTTGCAGATCTATCGATAGAAGTCCAAAGATGAACAAAAGGCAAAATTTCGTTCGGCTTTTGCAGGAAGTGGTGGACGAATCTTACTTATGGGTTCAAAGTGTTAAAGTTGACATTGTATATTCGATGTCATATTCGCCGGTACGTGTTTCTCAGCAAGACAAATATATGGCAATGTTTTTGTTATTGTTTACTCTAAGAAGAACGATTCATGCGCTCCCCGAGTGGGTGGCAAGGTGGAGCACACATGCGGCCATATGGATTGCATATAAATAGGCAATCAGTGAAATGCAACGCACTCCATCACGCTGTCAGAGCGGATGATCGATGTCGACATTTCACATAAGATAGGGCTGCCTATTTCAATACTGGAAATTCAGTCTGATCTCAAAGAATGACGCACGGGGAGAAAACACACGCACGCATTGCCTAAAGTGTAAAATGGCTGGCGGCGCGCGGTGTATAAATGACTCTTAATTTGGTTAGCATGGTACGAGTTCCGTGCCGATTGACATTGCGACCGAGTACTTAATCTTCTTGAAACAAGTGATGACTTATAGGCAATTAATTCTAATAGTGTTGCGAGTGGCTCCCTTCAATTAAAATTATGCTTGCAAGCTGTCTCGGTTGATGGGGTAAGAGACACTCACATAGAAAATGTCTAATCAGCGTGTCAAATCTTTTGAGTCGAAACTCAGGATGCAACGTAGTGAAATTTCCTTGCAGCCTTGGTTGGATTTGAGCGGCTTCCGTCTGCGAGGGAATAGTCAATGAATACGAAGGTACTGCAAATCCTAACTTGGATCCCGTGGTATTTGGTATGCCCACAGTTAGTGGATACCTCTAAATAATAAATGCTTTAGGCTCAATTTAAGATGAATCATAGGCACAGCCTCGGTTACTGCAATGTGAGTTCAACAATTTTTGGCTTCATTGGCTTTATTTATTTGGCTTTCACCTCACTCCTCCATGTCTGAACTCTGACCAATGTTCCGAGGACCAGTGTTCTTTACAATTGTTTTTTCAACTGTAAAAATACCACTGGTCATCGCTCATACTACAGGAACTACAATACACTGCAATAAGATGCCTCAAAGACGACGTTCACACTGCAGGTCCATTTTTTCTGCTGAGGTGACATGCATCCGATTTTAGAATGCGATGTGAACAGTACAATTGGGTACAATGTGTATCCTGTGCATTTGCGGTATGGACGCTTAGGTCAGGCTCATCTGACCTATTTGTCACCTAAAGCCAAAGATACATTCCACGGCGGCGGAGAAGGCTGCTTAAGAGACTGCTCGCCATTATCCTTGCCTCTGTAAAGTTGTGAATTTGTATGCTATGTTTACACCTGACGCAAAACGAGCTGTGGAATTGCGTGCTGGCATAAGTTTGATCGCGAGTGTTCGTCACATGTGCTGGACAAAAGGCGGGTCATTGGTTACTTTTTTAAAGTCGAAAATAAGGGAAGAAGAACCACTTTCTTCATTTTGCTTGCAACGACGGACAACGTAGCAACCGCCCGCCGCTGCATTATTCTTCTTGTCCCACCAACCACAACCGCCACCACCACAGCCCCTTGTGAATTTTGGTGTGCATGGCTGCCGCTCGCTTGCAGTGCGGCATGAGGCTTCCTGTGCGGGGCCCATTTTGAGACCTGTTATCTGGGATACTTGCCAGGATTGTGGCAATGGACAACAACTGCAGGCATTTCGCCCCAGCTGCTTTGCCCGTGTCCATCTGGCTCCATATAGTGACTGTTTTATATCGTTGATGGTTTATCGCAATAAATAAATATTCGCCCCATCTACAATACCAACAGGTTTTTAATGTGCTATTGTAGCAATATATATTTTCAAATGTTGTTGCATTTACTAGTTCATGATGCCTACCCCCGGCCCCGCAAAAAAAATAATTGTTGGCTCCTGTCTCTCTCTCTCTCTCTCTCACACACACACACACACACACACACACACTGTTTAAAATCAATGTACAGGTACACGTATTATTATTGATGACAGCAGCTGCTCAGCTATATCAACAGAATAGTGCATGCTAACCACACACAGATGTACCTCCGCGTAACTAATAGCCTGTAGCTTGAATTGTGCCTCGTAAGCATGTCTCTTCACTTCTGCTAAATTCGGGGGTTCTTACCTTAGCTAGCCAAACTGACTTTGTTTTGCTCGTACCAGTAGTACTGTACTGTATACCTACCGGAGGCGTGGCGAAGGAGAGCGTTCGTATTCTAGGTATTACGTCATGTTCTCTGAATAGTTCATCAGGATCAGCGTAGGTATTACGTGTCGGTTTTGGCGGGAAATGCTCCGACAGTCAGTCATGAGGAAGGCTTATCAAAGTTGCGCAACAACATTTACAGATTTATATTATATTAATCATAAGTCGTGTAATATTAAGTATCATAAAACTACAGTATGTGTTGTACCAAGAGACATGTTATTAACTAAATTCAGACCTTAGAGGTAACCATCTGTGTCATCATGCACTGATGAGCGCTGACCAAAAGATGATTTCATATCTGGGGTTTCCATTTTGCCCTCGGACTGACATTTTAGGTTCCTACATCTCCAAATGGGGTTTTGACAGCTTTGCAAAGGTGACATGGTGTTATTGCTAATGGTTTTTTGTGGCCAAGTGATGAAAATATATTCTGAGGGGCCAAAAAAGACAAAAGTGTGACCTTCTCTTCCTGATTGCTCAGAGGAGGAGTGAGGGAAAAAGTTTTCTAAGATGCTTACTTTGGAAAGGACAAGTGTCAAAGAGGCCAGCAGCTTTATAAATGGTTGAAAATGTATCGTGATTACTGCCCGTGTTGTCTGATAAAGACAACAATAATTCTTTGAGTGCATATTTCTTATCATCGTTGTTGTTTTTCATTCCCTCCAGGTATAATTTTCAGTGCATTTGTGAGTTATGTTTTTCAGGTGACTGACCTCCTTGGAAAAAAAAATGTCAACAGTGCGAATTAGCTCTTGCTAATGAAATACCGTGCCTTCATTCGAGATAACATTTTAAGTGACTCAGCCTTTATGCAAACTTTATGCTGACTAAAAGAATTACTGTGCACCAGTGGCAATATTTATGGTGCCATCCTTCAAACTGAAGACGAAGCTGCTGAAAGGGGAGGGAAAAAATATTTGCATGCAGGAAGTGCAATCATTGGAGTCTGTTTTCACAGTGTGTGTGCTCCGAATGTGGTCATTTTTGGAATTATTTTTGCCATGTATTTATGTATTCATCCATTTATTTATTTTTACACAATGTGGAAGTCATACGTTGAAAAGTTGTCGATGGGCCGTCATGCGCCGAAACGTAGCAGTAAAGTACCCAAAATAATCGGGCGGCTGGCCGTGATGCCCAGTACCGACCTATAATACACCAGCTGTTCGGCAAAATGTAGATATTTTCACTAAATTCCAGCCCGCCGTTCATCAGGATGCTCTGGGTTTCCCTGTGAACCAATTGGGATTTGGTTGCTGATGAAGTTGGAGCTTTCTTCCCCTTGATCCCCCAGGTACGGGGTGAGGAAGATTAAGAAGAAAAAGGCAGAGCTGAGTGCCGTGTGGTGGAAGCTGAGGAAGGAAGAGTGTCGTGCGGCCTTTGAAGAAGAGGTGAAATACTCTCGGTGGGCAGGAAAAGCTTCCAGAAGACTGGACCGCTATGTGATCCGAGAGAGAGGCAGGAGAGTACTTGGAATCTCATCTGGAAGGAAAGGTGAAAAGGAGACTTGGTGGGGGGAACCAGGAAACGCAAGATAGCATAAAAGGAAAGAGGCTAGCTGAGAAGTGGGACATTGAGAGGACTCAGGAAAGGAGACTATAATGCAAGGAGATGCGACGAAGAGCAAAAAAAAAGAGGCACCGATAACTTTTTTGTTTTTGAGCATATATTTTGCTTTTCAAAGATTTCATTTGAGGAGCAATTTGTTGCAGTTTAAACCCAGAGACGTGAAGCAACTATTAAAAACACGGCCCTATAACAGGGAGGTTAAATGTAGGGCGGAGGCGGTCAAAATATTTCATTCCTCGAAGATCGTACAAAAAAAAATCTATTGAATGATCATGTTTACGGAAAACAATATTAATACTTAATATATTTCACTTTAGAATAAATATCAAATAAGAAAGAGGCACAAGAGGGGCCAGGGGCCAATGTAGTTCTGTCAAGCTCTAGTAACTATTTTCACAGATTTGACATTTTTGTCAGTCAATGATAAAATGCTCTTTTGTTGGGTGTCATTTTAATATTGTGTCAGACATTTTTAACACAATAATCCAACGATCCTCTAAAAATGGTTTCAACTTCTGGTATGAAATTGATCTTTATTGGAAATAGGCAGCAATGAGAGAATGATTCACATTCAGGCTAAACTGACTCAAAATGTATGATGTGTTTAAACTTTTTTTTTTTCATGTGGTTAAACTTTAAACTTTTGCTCCAAAACACCACAAGAACCACCATAACATCAATCTTTATATCGACTTCAAAACTTCAAACATGACAGAATGTGTTGCCGAGGTGTGTTCACTTGCTTTACAGCAGGGTTGTCGTGTTGCGGGATAAAAAATATGACGGGAGAATAGTCAACAAATTGATGTGCTGCTAATCTGCATACTGATTAGAAACTTCATCAAGCATCCCTAATGAGTGCAGCAAAAATATTGCGAGGATTAGATCGGCTTCGATAACAAAACTGCTCTCCAAAATCCAAATCCACTCACATTTTAAAATAAACAACTGTAATAATTTTTCATATTTACCAGAGAGATTGCTCTTCTCAGTGTCATGGCTCTCCCTGAGCTGCACACCTGTTGGTCGTTTAGCAATTAGTAGTATAAGAGGACTCCCTTGTTGCTGTTGTTTGCTACTGTCATGTTTGTTTGTTTGCTGCCATCAGGTTTGTCATGTTTCAGTTACTGTTGTGTTTTATCTTCAGTCATGATTTTTGTTTGATACTTTGGACTTTGTTTTGGACTTAGTTTTCTGTGTTTTATTAAATACAATTCGTCAAGTACACCCTGCTCCTCTCCTGCCTGCTCTTTGGGGTCCACCACCACCACGCAACGTGACAGAATGACCCGACCACCTGGATCCCGCAGGTACAAAGGACTGGTCCCTTTTCCACCATGTGCCTGGCGGAGG
This sequence comes from Hippocampus mohnikei, assembly GCA_026261675.1. Lineage (NCBI taxonomy): Eukaryota > Metazoa > Chordata > Actinopteri > Syngnathiformes > Syngnathidae > Hippocampus > Hippocampus mohnikei. The sequence continues at coordinate 7,685,336 of JAKGUB010000284.1, read as the reverse complement.
ACGTCTGCGGCCGACACCCTTTTCCCCTTCAGGCAGTGCTGGTGATGCAGCTGTCCTGTTTTCGTCTCGTCAAGCCGCGTCTACGGTGGGCCGAGCCCCGTCCGCGTCCATGTTGAGCCGAGGCTCGCCACGTGTCTGTTTGAGCTGAGTCACATTCACGTCGACGACAAGCCGTGCCACGCCTACGCCACGTCAGGACGAGCCCCTGTTCACGTCCGGCTGTCCCATGTCCCCCGCTACGTCGAGCCCCGTCCACGTCAGGCCAAGCCCAGCCAAAAGGTCACTGTCGCTTTTGTTCCTGTTCTCCGGCGAGGCGAAGGTCGCCGTCGCTTTTAGTTCCCGTTCCCGGCGAGGCAAGGGTTGCCATCGCTTTCGCTCCTGTTCACCTGCGAGGCAAGGGTTGCCGTCGCTTTTGTTCCTGTCCCCTGGCGAGGCGAAGGTCGCCGTCGCTTTTGTTCCTGTTCCCGGCGAGGCGAAGGTCGCCGTCGCTTTTGTTCCTGTTCTTCGGCGAGGCAAGGGTTGCCATCGCTTTTAGTTCTTGTCCCCGGCGAGGCAGCCTTTGGACAACTTTGGGACGTCTGGGATCCATCCTTGATGGAGGGGTACTGTCATGGCTCTCCTGAGCTGCACACCTGTTGGTCGTTTAGCAATTAGTAGTATAAGAGGACTCCCTTGTTGCTGTTGTTTGCTACTGTCATGTTTGTTTGTTTGCTGCCATCAGGTTTGTCATGTTTCAGTTACTGTTGTGTTTTATCTTCAGTCATGATTTTTGTTTGATACTTTGGACTTTGTTTTGGACTTAGTTTTCTGTGTTTTATTAAATACAATTCGTCAAGTACACCCTGCTCCTCTCCTGCCTGCTCTTTGGGGTCCACCACCACCACGCAACGTGACACTCAGATGTTTACCAGATAAACGCATTACGCTCGAGTACACGTTCGATCGAAATGTTTTGCTGTTTTTATTTTGCAGTGACTAGATCTCAAAGCGAAGATATTCAATTTATTTTCGATCAGTGAACAGCACAGTGCTTGCACTATGTGGGTTTTTCTGCGGGTGCTTCAGACTAAACGGGGACTGAACTTTGACTTTATGTGTGAATGCGAATATGCAAAGTTTTTTAAAAAACATTACGTGGGTTGTGATTGACTGGCGAACAAATCAGGGTGCACGTCGGCTTCACCGTGCAGATGTGCCGGCGTGGATTTTCTCCGGGTACTCCGGTTTCCTCCCAAATTTCAAAAACACGCGTGGCGGGTTAACGCAACGCTCTAAATTGTCCCTATGTCAGAGTGTGAGCACGGATGGTTGTCCGTCAACGCGTGCCCTGCGATTGGCTGGCAACCAGTTCAGGTGTCCCCTGCCCCCGCCTATTGCCCGAAGATGGCTGGGGTAGGCCCCAGCACGCCCCCGCGACCCTTGTGAGGATTAAGCGGATCAGAAAGTTGATAGATGGATGGACTACAGAAGCTGGATAAATGGAAGCTTGCAAAAATTACTTTGGTTTATGAGCTGGGAGGAAGAGGCCTTCATGAGGTTTGCAGGTAAAACACAACGGAGCAATCAGTGCCTTTTATTTTGTGGTGGGAGATCACAATCAAGCTGTAAAGCACAACTGCAAGCTTATAAACAAGGAGAACACCCCAAAGCAAAAATATGACTTCTTATCAGAAGTCTTTTTTTAATAGCCGAGTAAAAAAAACAACAGGCTATTACTTTCTTAATGTATGACATTCCTTAGCCTTATGGTGAATTATGAGGAAAACTCAATGACTCATATACTTATAATCTGCAAGGCCTTCACTATTCAAAATGTCAAGAACAAATAGAAATTAGCATATCAGTCACATGGTGAACAATCCCTGCTAGCACAGCCTGAAGGTGAAACAAAGATATCTCATTGTATCATAAGGCCGGCGACCAAAATAAATACTGACTTTTACTAATATTTCCACTTTGGGGTATTCCACTCGAGATATTTTAGGATAACGATGGGGATTTTTCGATGGGTTGAGTGTCCTCTTTGCATTGCGGCAAAAAGAGAGCAGATCAATATGTCCCCGTCATTCGGACAAGACTGTCAGACGGAATTCTTGCAGGGCAAATGAAATCAGTCCTGCTTAGGGTTACGTGAAACCTCAAGCCCATCCCAGCTGGTGAGAGGCAGAGGTACACCATGGACAGATCACTTGTTAGTCACAGGATTGACACATCGAGACGGACAACAATTCATTCGTAGAGACAATAGGAGAGTCATAACATATTTTTGTGCTGGAGGAAAAAGTTAAGTTGCATTTTTGTCCCAACGGGACATATTAGATTTTATGTCCTCCACCGTGACAATTATTTCTGTGTAACGGGTGTAAAAAAAAATCGCCTTTGTACAGCCTTCTATGCCATCTTTTTTTTTTTTATTATTCCTGCTGCATTTATATGTTTGGAACTAAAAGCTATTAGAATCATTTTGATCTTCTGCTTATTAAAAGAATGTGATTAAAGGCACCATTGTTTCAAGAAGAAATTAGCTATGTAAAGACATTACTGGAACCAATAACAAGTGCGAAGAAAAGAGGGTAAAATGTTGAGGGATGGTAGTCAAATAATCATGAAGAATGAAAAGCATAATGTTACAAGGAAAACAATCGTAATATCCGCCGATGGTTTGTTGTCCCCTCATTTTCCGTTTTATTGATTTGATCGCTTTTTATTAAGTGCGCTTTTCCTTCCAAGTTAGCCCTGTGCTGCCCCGCATGCTCCCCGCTGAAATTGGATCATTGGCTTTTAATTAAATGTCAAGCGGCATTTTATTGTGCACTGTAAATACAATCTACACAAGAGTATGAGCCGAACAGTCCGAGGTCATCGGGAGTCTTTATGAGTGACTAACACTTTCACCTAAGTCCTAATCGTTAAAAAAATATCTCTTCATGAACTCCTTCCGGCATGATGACTGCACTGCTTTCATCCGTTTTGATATCCTGTTCTGATATCTCTTTAACGCAACAAGCAATATGCTTCACACCAAGCGCCAATATGCTTCACATCAATCTAAAAATCCCCGCTGAGCCGGAAGTATTCTCGTGAAAAAAATGCCTGACAATGGAGGCGTTGTCTATTTTTCGGATCATTAGGCGCACCGGATTATTAGGTGCAGTATCAATGAAGGGGTCTATTTTGACACATTTTCGTCCATAAAGCCGATTATAAGGCCGCATTATCTTTGTATGTCAAATAGTTTATTCTAATTGCATTGTATGTTTATTTGATGGATTTAGCGCTATTAGGCTGGGTTCAGACCGGGGCCTTGCATGATTTTGTCCGCATTGAAGCTACATGGGGTTGCTTCAAACAGACAAGGGGAGCGACTCGTCTGACAGTTGTAAAAAAGAAATGTTGGAACATTGCTAGTCAACCTGGTGGCTGGTGGTTGTTTTGTTTTTTGGCTGCGAAATGCTATCTTGGTTGACAGTTCAACAGCTGTAAACAAGTCAATACACTCTGGAGAACTTCCTCGCTCTCCATTATCAAAGCCTGGTACTTTTTTGCTCAGCAGATATTGGAATCTCGCTAAATAATTTACCTCTCGGTAAACACAGTCGGCAATGATATTGTCCCACGTTGTAACATTGGAAACGCTCCACCAGAAACGCTCAGCTTGCGTTCGGTCTGACCGCAGCAGAACTACTGTACATTTTTCACGAGTCTTCGACGCAGAAGCAAAAAATAGTTCCAATTCCAGTAGAACGAAAACATGTACGCCTACTCGCAATTTGATGCGTGAAAGTAAATAGGAAGGAATTTGAATGAAAGATCGCAAACGGAAAAGCTAAGATCCATACATAAGGGCACTGACGAATTTTGTGATGCGAAGAATACGGTATTTGTATTTCCAGGATTTGCACTAAATCAGATCAAAAGGAATGAGAGATATGAACTCAATATTATATCTTATTTCAAGAAATTCTGCCAGCATTTTGTTCACCATATACTTCATGAAATAAGCAGAAATTATTTTACAATGGCTGCTGCTTGTAGCATAGCAGCATTAATAAATATTATTTTGTCTGTTTGACAAAATTGTACATTTTTTGAATGTTTTTTTTAAAAAAAAAAATCTTTTTTAATAGCAATTCGAGCCTTGTTTGGGAAAAATTAAACTGAGGACTTTTGAAGGACTCCCTGACAACTTGTGTGCAGCCTGAAAATAGTCCACGGAACTTGACAAGTAACTGTGTTTAAGATTGAACTCATTTAAATTGATGTTAGCGGTTATGGTGTACACATTCAATTACCGGTAGGTTGTTGTAGTTCGATCCTGTTATCAATTAAATCGCAGATCTATCTTTCTTCATTTTTCAATGTTCTGTTTCTATCAGCTTGTAATTTTTTAGTAGCGGTATGTTTGTTTCTGGTAACCATGAATTTATCCCCAGGCAATTGGCTGTGAATCACTGTGTGTCCTGGGTCACTTCGAAACAACCAGATTATTCACTCCCCCCCTCAATTCTACTGGATGAATCACCAGAGGTCAAGTGCAGCAAGTAACTGAACCCGAACATTCCCCTCATTTTAGGGAACCCTGGGAGCTCAGACAGAGCCTTGAGTGGGTAAGCGCAACAACTGAGTGTGTGTGGGTGTGTGTTTGTATGCATGTACCGTATCCAGTGTACGGTGTTGCCACGACTTTAATTTGCTTTGTGACCGCTCTTGTGACTCCACACACTGGTATTTCAAACCATCGTTCAACAGTGATTTGAATGGAAATGGCCATAATCTGTTCCAGCCTCCCCCAAATATGATAAAAAAATTCCGCAATGTGTATTTTGATCGGAAAAGAAACATATTCCTCTTTAAAATTATACTTTAGTATGCAGAATAGAGAAATCGTTTCTGCCACATTTTTTGCTTCAGTTCACTGGACATTGTGCTGCTCCTTAGCCGTCTCCGGGCAGTATAGTACAGACATATAGTTGAGTCAGTAAACTGCTATAATACTAGTCAGTTTTCGGAAAGAATGAAGGATATATATGGTTGCTGTGAGTTTTGTTTTGTCTGTCTACACGTGTTGCTAAATCATGTTCAAATCTCCATTGCTTAAGCTTCTGGTACCACCACTCCGATGCTATCTGTCAGCCCGCAAAATTGCAATGCAAGATGACAATTGTAGAAAAAACGTTCCCTAAACCGCAATGAGGCAGCACACAGTGGTTAACGCAATAAGAAGTCCCAGGTTCAAAACTCACGTTAGAAAGGATAGAAGTGCTTCATAGATGGCCTGTTTCTCTGTGAATTTAAAGGCCGAAGGAAAGTAGAACGTTCATTGAGCACTCTATACTGAATAAAATATGTGTCCCGCGATTGGCTGCTGAACAGTCCAGTGTGCTCCCTACCTGTACCCCTCACCTGCAAGCCCGTTGAGGACAAATGCTATGGAAAATGAATGGATGGACAAACCAGTATAGTTTTTGAACTCAGTTAATCATACTGTACTTCACAATAAGTTTAACCTAATGTACCGTATTTTCCCACACGATAAGGTGCTTCGGAGTATAAGGTTCAATGACTGGCCTATTTTAAAAGTGTTTTCATATACAGGGCGCACTGCTTTATAAGGCGCATACAGTAGTGGCTGAAGTTGCACTGTGCATCCACTAGATGGTGCTACGGTACATGAAATACAATACAATACAATACAGCTAGATTTAAATAGCGCTTTCACAATCGCTACAGCTGTAACAAAGCGCTTTACAGAACATTTGAAATACTACGTCCAAGAAATCTGAATATTGAATCCATATATACATGAGAAAATTGAATGCTTTTAGGTGCATCTTATAGTGCGGAAAATACGGTACTCTTAAATGGTCATTCGTGAAGAGTAGCTTCCCTGGATAATTAAAAGTGCCTTGCATTACACCGGCCCTTGTCACCATCAGTGAAATATAATGTGACGCTTGATGGCTGAAGCTCTCTTTGAGCTACGGCCTTAATAAGAACAGTGAATTGGGCCGCTGGGCTGTGCCAAAAGCTGCAGTTGGGGCAGCAAAGAAAATTGATCTCTTACAGCTCCCATTGTTATTATTAGGTAGCTTATTAATTACTCACTGAGGTATCTATTATAGCACAGCGTTCAGCTGGGGAAAAGTGTCCATGTGCTCCAACTGAACATGAGACTGGCCCTCTTACTCCTGAGCCCTCAATGGGCCAACACAATCAGCTTTAATTACTTTTTTTTTTCTCGACAGTCCAATTCATTGCGGATTTACTTCATACTTTAATCCATCTTTTTTGTTATTTAATGCTTACATTACAAAAAAAAGTGATACTTTGTATTGCAGCCATTATTTATTAGTTCTTGAAAAAAAAGTTTGGCGGTGTATTGTACTGTACAGGAGATAGCCGGGGACATTTTGGCGTTGCTTGAGGTCAAGGTTTTTTTTTGTTGGTTTTTTTTTTGAGCAAGCAATAGCCAACAGCTATTCACAAGAGAGCTTTTTACGCAGTGGGGTCACTGAAGAGAACACTAACATCACCTCCAATATGAACAAATGACAGGTTAGAGCACCACACGTAACAAGTACCGTATTTTAACGACCATTCAGCGCACCGTGTTGTAGGGCGCAGTCTCAGTAACGGGTGCTATTTCTGTATTTTACACATACACAAAACGCACTGTATTATTGGGCGCAGCCAGGGGTGGTAGAACATACGGCGGTTTAAACATACGCCAGTTTAAACATACGGCATGCATGCACGCACACTAAAAACACGTTAGCTTGAAGCATAGCGGAGCATGCTAAGACATGCTAAAAACACGTTTTTAAAAAGGCAACGGAAGCAAAACTTAGATCGGTTGTACTTTATTTCGACATCTTACAATGTACTCACGTTTTTCGATCAATCATCACCCAGAAATCCTCATCTTCTGTATCCGAATTGAACAATTGTGCAAGTACCGGTAGTCCATAAAAAAACGCCGGGTTCCCTCTCGTCACTCTCATTGCCTTGTGGCACGCCCACCCTTCACTGATTGGCCGGCTGCTTTCCCGCATGGCTGGCCTCTGTCACGTCCTCAATCACGGCCACTTACACGCCCACCCTTCACTGATTGGCCGGCTGCTTTCCCGCATGCCTGGTCACACTCGCGGGCCACTTACACGCCTACCCTTCACTGATTGGCTGGCTGCTTTCCCGCATGCCTGTTCACGCCCACTTCCGCCTTTTCTCTATATAAACAGCGTGTTGGCTCTCAGTCAGGATTTGGAACTCGGCTCATACACTAGACGCTCCGCATTGTAAGGCGTCCTGTCCACTTTGGAGAAAATGTAAGACTTTTAATGGCGCCTTATGGTCCTGAAAATACGGTAGGTGAAACATCCATCCAGCCATCATCTGACCCGCTCAACCCCACCAGTGTCACCGGCATGTTGGAATTTATCCCAGCTGTCAATGAGCAAGAGGCAGGGTACACGCTGAAGTGGACGCCATCCAATTGGAGGGCGCAAATAGACAAACAAACATTCACACACACACACATCAACGGACAATTCATGGCCCTCTTCCAATTGAAGCAAGAACAATTGTTTATCCGTTGATATGTAAACAAGGCAGAAAAGAGGTGGCCCGATAACCGACCAGACAACCCTTGATTTTTTTTTTTGGTTCTTACACAGCCTCAAAGAATCCTCAAAGAATCCACGATAGACACACAGTCCCACAAGTTGAACAAAACCTTCCAGACACTGTCCCTGTTGGTTCGTATTGTCATTCAAAATGAAGATTTCCTATTATCCACTGAATAGAAGAATCCCAAAGAGCAAAACTGATTTGACCAAATCTGTCGACAGTTGGTGCAATCTGTTCCAAACACACAGGAAGCAAACATTCAGAAGAGAACACAAGAGAAAGAGTTTGAGGTAGAAATAAAAACAAAAGGGAAGACCCATTCACCCATCTTCGGCACCGCTGATCCTCATTTTCTCAATCGCATCCTTTGTTGCAAGAATGCCGTCATTGAAATATAGCCACAAGGCTTTTTTTCCTTTTTTTTTTTTTTTTGACCCTGGCCACGGAAGAAAAATGAAAACATCTTCTGTAGTAATTCATCTTCAGGCCTTGTTACTGTGGATTATTTATGACCTAAACAAGCCTTGGAAGCGACGCAACAAGCTGCAACACACCCACCACCAGCACTTGGGCTCTTGACTTCATAATTCTTGTATGACCAATAGAATTGGCCATCAAAGTGCTGGCAGCGGCGATGGTCACCAAAATGCCTATAAGCCTTTCAGGCAAACAGTCTAAATGCGCATGCTGACTTTAAAGGTACAACAAAATGCTTTTATGCATTGACAGAAGAGGATGTATGTACAAGGTCCCTTCATTGCGCCGCTAATGCACCGGCCTACATTAAAGCCTCTCGCAAATCTGCATGTCGTGAATACGGATCAAGGAGGTGAGGGGAAGGCCTGAGCAGTGCCTGAATGCGGCATCTGTCTCGTCTTTGTTTTCAATGAGCACCGAGGTTCACAACAGAGGCAGATTGCCAGCACTTTGTTGGGCAGGCCACATAGTCGTTACACTATCGATTTGAACCTGATACATACACTTCCCTGCATAATTATACGCACCTCTGGTTAAGGTGTGTTCTTTAACTTGCAATAAAGCATGTTTTGTTTTCATTTTGTTTTCCCCAAATAATATAGGGCGGCACAGTGGGTGACCGGTTAGCACGTTAGCCTGACAGTGTAGAGGTTGCTGGGTTTGATTCCGGCTGCGGCCTTCCTTTCCTCTGAGGAGTTTGCAATGGTCTCCCTGTGCCTGCGTGAGTTTTCTCCGGGTACTCCGGTTTCCTCCCACATTCTGGAAACATGCATGGCAGTTTAACGGAACAATCAAAATTGTCCCGAGGTGTGATTTTGAGCGGGGATGTTCGTTCGTCTATGTTTATCCTGCGATTGGCTGCCAACCGGTTCAGGGTGGCCCCCGCCTATTGCCCGATTACGGCTGGGATAGGCCCCAGCACGCCCCGCGACTCTTGTGAGGAGAAACGGATCAGAAAATGGATGGATGGATAAACGATAATCACTCTTCTTTCGTGAAGGCCAACAGAAATTTTAAAAAAGTGAGAGGAAGAAATCAAAGGATTTGGACACTTTTAAGTTACTGTAAACAATAGCTCTGAACCACAGGTGTCAAAGTCAAGGACCGTGAAAGCAAATCATCTGTGTCAACTTCCATGATGCTTCTTAAATCTGTTCCAAAATCTCAAATTGTCATACATAATAAATAACGGGGACATTTTGCAATCATTCTCTTACCCTGTTTACACTCACTTGAGCAATAATTGAACAAATACTTGACTGATTTCAAAACTAGTGAGCCATCATTTTTTGGTGCACAAGTAATACAGACACTCCCCGAGTTACGAACATCCGAGTTACAAACAAACGGTACATACGAACATTTTCACGGGTCTGTCGGAAAAAAAAAAAGTTAGATTTTGTATTGCGCGCCTTTTTCCGAGTGCCGAACGGGGCGGAGGAGGACGGCGGAGGCGACGGTGGCAGCGACGTTCGAAGGCGGCCGCGGGGAGAGGCGTGGGGGGCGGGCGTGTGACGGTGGAACGGGCGGGGAGGCATCCGGCGCGCCGGTCGACGACCGGTTGTCTACTCTCCCCCGCTGAAGTCGCTGCTAGTTTAGCGGGCAGCTAACCCTCGAGCCCTGAAGAATGTGACGAAAAGCTCTCTCCCAGTTATATGGATGTCAATATAAGCCTTAAACATACATTCCAGACAAAATATAGCACTGAAGCAACTTACGAACGAATTCACCTTATGAACAATCGTCCGGAACGTAACTCGTTCGTAACCTGGGGAGCGTCTGTAATGCGATGTGACGATTAAACATTTATTCGGATTCACTGTCTGAACGGCCCTCCGAGGAAAGACGGAACTCCAAAGTTGCCCGTGACAAAAATTAGTTTGACACCCTTGCTCTAAACGATTACCTGATAACTAAAATAGCTGTCGATTATTTTGATAATTTATTTGCTGTTGAATAATTCTGACACCGCTTCACTGCACACATCACGTGTCTTTTTTTAATCCAAATATGGGCAGCCTCTTCCTTCAATCTGCCTTCACTGCGCACATGAGAGGGTACACTTCAAACAGATTAAAAATATTCTTCAATCACGCAGTGTCGATGGGAGTAAAGCAATTGTAAATGCCAGCTTATCGACACAAATAGCATTGTCAGACATTGTGCCGTTCATCCAAACGGCTCATCCGCTGAAGTCTGGCAATCGCCTCAGAGTCCATGCCTGAAATCTTTTGTGTCACTCAATGCAAGATCAATGGGAATGCAATGACTTTTGCACTCCTTTCAATTGATTCCAAGTTCTCTGTAGAAGTGCACTCAATAACCTCGAGATGAAACCGGAGACTCAGGGGTCGTATGATATGCCGCCACAATGCACTTTCCACACAAGATGGCCATTATGAGATTGCGTGGCGCTCAATAAGGACGTTAAAATGGGCAGCCATAAAGATAAGTGTTAGTTTGAAGTCGGGAATGAAGCCTTATAGCCCCGAATGCCAATAAAATGTATATCACCAAGACGATTAAGTTAAATGTCACGGTAAGTGACAAACGTGTCAAACCAAGCATTTATTGCCGTAAAACATAAAAATAAAAAATAAATAAAAAGTCAACATACCGTATTTTCACGACCATTCGGCGCACCGTATTGTTGGGCGCAGTCTCAGTAACGGGTGCTATTTCTGTGTTTGACACATGCACAAAACGCACTGTATTATTGGGCGCAGCCAGGCAAGGTTAAAATATACGCCAGCTTAAACATACGGCATGCACGCACGCATGCTAAAAACACGTTTTTAAAAAGGCAACGGAAGCAAAACTGAATTCGGTTGTACTTTATTTAGCCATTTTACAATGTACTCACATTTTTCTCTTCACCTCTTACACGCTCACCCTTCACTCATTGGCGGACTTCCGCATGCCTGTTGTCACTCACGCCCGCCTTTTCTCTATATAAACAGCGTGTCGGCCAGAAGCGCTCTGTCAGGCTTTGGAACTCGGCTCATATACTAGACGCTCCGCATTATAAGGCGTCCTGTCCATTTTGGAGAACATTTAAGACTTTTAATGGCGCCTTATAGTCGTGAAAATACGGTAGCTCCATGTAATTTGTCATGATCATACTGTATTTCCCCCCTTCGAGGTTTTGAAACAGTGAATTGAGTTAAAGCTCAAGACCAGCAGTTGTTCATCAGCAATTCCAAAGCTTGTTTTCATTTCATTTTCCTCCAGTTTGGATTTGTAATGTTAACATTTTGAATGAATGAATGAATGAATATTGTCATTGCACACTTGTTACAACGGAATTTTGCAGGAGCCTCCACCCCCAAGTGTGTCGTGAAATCTAAAAATATAAAAAGTATATAAATACATTGCACTCCCCTAGACTTACACACAATCACATGCACACGTTTAAAAATTAATATTCAACGTTATGGAATGGATTTTTTTTTAATTGTGATGAGAATATGTAAAATATTCGGCACTAATTAAGGTATTTTGTTTCCTTAAATGACTAATGATTATTTTCCTGTGGACATAAAGTCTAACAAATACATTAAAAAATACATACATATTTTAATTAAAATACCCGTGGTGCAGACCTGCTCTTAGTGATTGTGCTTTCTTTGCAATGTTTCTTTTTGTGTATTTACCAGCATGAGTCTTGAGTTCACTGTGAGTACTTCAGTTTGATTCATAATATATACCAGGTGTTTGCGTCCTTGCCGCCATGCTGTGTAGAGTTTGTAGGCGGGATCTAATCGCCTCCAACATTGGCAAGCCTTTTGTCTTTTGTTTACTAATGTGAAGAGAATTTTCAAGGGAGGCGAGGAAAAGCTGCCAACAGCGACATAGAATACAGTATGTGAGCAACGTACAAAAGGAAGTAAGAAAAATAGAAGTGAAACAATTGTGTTTTAAAAAAAGGAGAGAGAGAGAGAGAGAGAGAGAGAGAGAGAGAGAGAGAGAGAGAGAGAGAGATTTCAGGCATGGCCTTGGTTTTTGTTTTTCAAAATAAAAATTGTGTCGAGCAGAGATTCTCAAACAGAGTACACATGCTCAAAGGTGTTCAATGTGAAAATGTCATCTTTGAAATGTAATACTGAACTGAAAACCCCATACTGCCTATAAACAGGCTATGTTTTCTTTTTTTGTCTTTTCTTGGTGGATCAGTGCATTTAAGGGGGGGTGCACCATCTTTGCCGTGATATTGAAGGCGGTGCGTGACTTGGAAATTTCAAGTTAATCTGACTAACCCCCAGGCGGGTACGGACCATAGCGAGGGAATCCCCTATGCAAACAATTACTTTAATTTTTAAACCACTGCCGTTCCGGTTCGACCATATTAGTCTAAAAGGTTGTATTTGTTCACGGTAATGTCCACTTTATATACAGCGCAGGTATTTTTATTGCTTCCATTTTGTGTGCAGAGATCACACATCCGATTGTACACGGTTGTTAAAGGAGGTCCTCCCCTGAGTAGAAGCAGAATATAAAAGACCTTTGACATACCTCACCGGGAGAAGCCTCGATTTACATAACTCCATCCATCTTCGCAGGAAAGCTGTGGCTCATGAGAGAATACGTGAGCTCTGCTTGTTGATTCTGGACTGTACCGGGTGTCAATGATAGCCAGCCTGCAGTTAATAGACACCAATGAATCAAGTTGCTCCTGGATCCCCGAAGACCACTCAAAGCCTTTAAATGTCTTACTCGAATGCTAATCAATACACAACTGTCCGTCTGTGATGAGTGTGCTGATGTACACTGAAAAGGATTTTCTTGGAATCGCAATTTTATATCTTCAAACTGCCTGAAAAAATTATTTGGATCTAGATAGATTCAGGTTGAATTTTCAACATTTTTCTTTTTTTCACCAAGCGGTTGTACGGACGATATTAGACGTCTATTTCAAAATAAATCCACATGATATTATTTCGTGCATCCACTTGATGAAATTAAATTAAATTCAACACACCATTTTTTTAGTGTTTGTCGATAAACTAAATAATAATACACATTGAAACTTTCACCAGACTTGATGCATAGATTAAAAGAATGCAATGACTGCATTAATGTTTTTTTTTTGTGATCATTTCAGTTGTTCGTTTTCCCAAATTGATGTACAAACTATATTATTTGAGTCACACTGCATTGAAAGTTATTAATACATGCACAGATGACAGGAAGTGATTTAGTTGCCGAGAAGAGTGTTTTCGATTGTACTGCGGTGCAGACATTTTTTTCAATGAAGCTGCGTTTAAAACGGAATCCAGCTCTCCTTTTGCCTTTTTATAAAGTAGAGCCATCCATTCAAAAACAACGAACCCTTCAACTTACAGATGCGCGAGAACTACCCATCAACTGGTTGACTCAAATCGTACCATTTCCTCTTCCTGTTCTAAACACAATGACCTGGTGTCAGTTAATAAACGAAGAGAACCACCATTTCTGCATTTGAGGCACAATGGCACGTGCTAACCTCCAGTTGCTAGCCTAACGCATAGTGATCAAACTGTTAATTATTTACACGCTGTCCCCTGGAACGACATCAAGTTAGCGCACTTAACGTATTACCTTTCGAACAACTCCAGTTACCCAAGTGTGAGCGATCAAAGCACCATACCTGCCATTCTCTGTTTCACAATACATGCAGGTCTGTGTTGCATTTCGGCTTCTTTTGACACATTCAATTCAACATAGGGCACAAAAACAACCACTGTAACAAAGAAAGAGTGAATAAAATGGAAAGAACGCCGTTATTGTCTTGCTCTATGGCGCAGACGTAGAGAAATTGAGGTTATGAAAACATAAAAGACAGCCAATGATAACAATGACAAGGATAGACTCCCAATTACACGATGAGGATAAAAGGAGGCACTGCTAGCGCTTGTGATGGCTGAGGCCGGCCTGGAAATACATGGGGTGTTCATTAATAACATATATTAACGTATTTTGTAGAAATTCCCGTTGGCCACCCTAGCCCCGGAGACCAGGCAGACTGCCATTTCTGATTCGTTGTTGCCGTAGTGAAATCGTGTCATCCAATATATTAATGTCCCATCTCCTCGTCACTGGTAGACATGTTAAAATAAAAAGCTGAGGTGAATCGCTGAACATAATGGCAGCACTGTGACGGCTTTGTTATTCAAAGACACTTCCACCATTGTCAACAAACCCATGTCAACACACATTTAAAGGAGGTTCTTTTTTGACTACTAAGTGACACATGTAATGCAGTTGTTGTCTGTATATTATTGGACGAACTAATCGGTCGCCGAAGCATCACTTTGCATCACTGCCCTTGTTCAATTACGTTGTCCCGCTGCCGCTTGTATGAATCTAGGGCCGATAAGACTAGCTGAAACTAGCGACACGAGGATAACCCCGATTAATGCATCAGAGTATAATAATGTTCGCTGTCAATATATGCCAAGTGTAATCCGTATCCGCTCAAGTATGTGCCAGCTACTTTTCCCTCACCACGCTTACATTCACATGCCCAGTTTATTCATTGTTTACTGATAATAATGTCAGCCCATTTCCATTTTCCTTTATGTTCTTGCCCTAATTAGAAGGTGTTGGCAGCTTAAATCACTTCTTCAGGATAGACGCTGCTGCGCCCAGCACACGGATCGCCGAAGCCCTTGAGGGAATGTCTAATCCCGACACGTGTGAAATAAATTGACTTTGAAAATGAGAAAGGCAGCCAAGGTCGCCATTAAGATACACACATTGTTGATTTGTTCTTTATTTATCCTCTATTCATGCTTCAGTTTCTTTGTATATACCGAAAAACCCGGTGCCAGTTTAGACACGATTGGTCATCCATCCATTCTAGACTTTAGAAATAGTTAATTACCGTATTTCTGCACCTAAAAGCATTCAATTTTCTCAAAAGCCGACAGTGCGTCTTATAATCCAATGCGGCTTTTTTATGGATCAATATTCTGATTTCTTAGAAATAGTATTGTAATAGTTCTGGAAAGCGCGTTGCTACAGCTGTGGCAGTTATGAAAGCGCTATAGAAATAAAGCTGTATTGTATTGCCTTTAGCTCCATCTAGTGGATGAATAAAGCAACCTCAGGCACGATTGTAGCTTCGATTCTATGCGCCTTATAATGCCTTAAATATAAAAACAGGAGGCCATTTATTAAAGGTGTGCGTTATACTCCGAAGCGCCTTATAGTGCGGAAAATACGCTATTTAATATTCACATTATTTAGTAAATGAGGAGAAGTCATATTAAAGCCGATGTAACATTCTGACTTTCAGAACAGGCATGACTTGGGAAGTACGGCGACCTGCTCCCAACACCGACAGTCCGTATTTCAAATTGGTGTGCAGCGTTGCTTGCGCGGTTATGCAGACCAGTCACCAGGGTACATGAAATTATTGTTATCAACAATCGTCATTGTGCACCAGACATTTGCTCCATGTTTTGATTACCCTATTGTACTCCATACAGCGCTGCCGCATGCACTCAATAGTCTTCAATGGCTCCCTTTCTGACACCGCTGGCAAGTACTACCAGAGACATTTACAGTACATACTGCATACGCAGGCCACGCCTTGAGCGCTCAATCATACATCGACAGGGCGTCCATAATTTTGGCAGTTTCCCAAATGGCCCCTCCATTTTCGAGCCCATAGAAGACTTTTGATTACCTTCACTGTGCCCCCCATGACTTATATGTTTTGGCCTATGTCGGCCGCTATCTGCACAGCCACCCCTTTCCAGCCCTCCGTGCCCCAGCTGTCGACGAAAATAAATCACAGCAATGTTGGCCACCGTATGTAAATCTTTACTCTTATTTATAATTCCCTGAATGATTCCAGAGCTTTTAGTCAAGCGTTCCGTTTGTTTTTCTTGTCCTATTTGTTGCAAATTCATGAAACTCTCGCACCCCTGAGAAATTCCATTGAAATTAAATACCCTAAAAACACACAACTGAAAAAAGAAATGCAGTCAAGGCAACATAGAAATCTGATTAATAATGTGTTGACTGCCATTGTATCACATTATAAGGATTGATTAACATGCAAATGTCAAAATCATCCATCCATCCATTTTCTGATCCACTTCTCCTCACAAGGGTAGTGCTATGCATGTTTTGGGAATGTGGGAGGAAACCGGAGTACCCGGAGAAAACCCACGCAGGCACGGGGAGAACATGCAAACTCCACACAGGAAGGCCAGAGCCAGAATCGAACCCTGCACCTCTGCGCTGTGAGGACTACACACTAACCAGTCGACCACCGGGCCGCCCATGTCAAAACCCATGGGTTCAAATATTACCATGTATTAAACACTGCGTAAAATATGGGATAATCCACATGATATATGAAATTCCAGGTATGTATGTCACTTTCGGAAGGGTGTCACTGATAGATGAAGTGGCTGTATCATATGTGGCGTATAAATGGAATGAACCCCGGAATAGTGAGAACGTTCATCTGTTCTGATAAGACAGTCCTGATTACATCTAAATGTAGAGCAACGTCTGGTAGGCGATCAATCAAGAACATGAAAAAGGGCGGGGGGGGGCTGGGGCTGGAGGGGAACTGCAGAAGTTGAATCTTTTTAATTTCCTAGTACGGTATCCATTAGCTCTCATCACCACACGGCCATTAGAGTTGCAAATCGTGGAGGCTACTGCTTCCACCAGCAGTGGGAGAGAGGGAGCTAATGTAGCGTTTTCATGCTGTTTTAGTTTCACATACCGCCCCCGTGATGCCGCCTTCAGCCTCTTTCTAAGTGTCTTTTAGGCGCTTTCCACTCTATCACATGCCATTCATTTTCTCTCCTCTGAGCCCCATCTGCCTCCCTCGGCCCTCGTACAAGGCTTTACAAAGCTATAGGTCTTTTTGTGTGTGTGTGTGTGTGTGTGTGTGTGTGTGTGTGTGTGTGTGTGTGTGTGTGTGTGTGTGTGTCTCTCTGTTTAGTAGAGTAGCTGGGGTCAGTCAAGCTTTAAATGAAGCGAAGGAAAGGCTCTGGTTTTTGGTGCCCTCTCTTTGGAGTCTCGAGGCAGCACATGTTTTCATTGTTTTGAATGCAGCGTGAGCCAATCACGCATTCGATTTGGACCGCCAGAGGAAGAGCATTGTGTGCTTTTTTTTTTTTGTTACTTTCATGTGACGACAAGACATATTTCACTGTTTTTTGTTTGAAGTATGCTGTCTTTAGTAGTTAACCTCCACAGGGTTAGAGAACACCCTCTCGCAAGTCACTGATGATGAAGGAGCATCAGCACCATGCTATATGAATTAGGGGACAGGTATTTTTGTATGTATTATTGTTTTCTGCTAAGTACCGCTTCATCTCCAGTTGTTTTCTTTGGTTCTACATAACTTTGCTACGTTTTGGAATTTATAGGGCTAATCTGGTATTTCATGTAGCAAATGTTGGACCATATCAAAAACCGCTGTGAAGCTCCACAATGACATCCAGGGTGACGTTGCCTCTTCCTCTTCGTTGATCCGCACTCGCTTCCAACAGAGACCAAAGTTAACCTAAAACAGGGGTCACCAACTCCGGTCCTCGAAGGCCCCTATCCACATTCTTTTGGATCATTATCATCCATTCACCCATCCATCTGCTTATCCTCACAAGGGCCACGGGGGACGCTGGAGCCAATCCCAGCTGTCCTCGGGCATTAGGCGGGGGACACCCTAAACCGGTTGCCAGTCAATCGCAGGGCACACATAGAGGAACAACCATCCGTGCTCTCACTCACACCGAGGGACAATTTCGAATGTTCAATCAGCCTGCCATGCATGTTTTTGGAATGTGGGAGGAAACCAGAGTGCCCGGAGGAAACCCACGCAGGCCCGGGGAGAACATGCAAACTCCACACAGGGAGGCCAGAGCTGCAATTGAACCCGGTACCTCTGCACTGTGAGGTTGACGCGCTAACCACTGGACCACTGGGGCGGATCATTATCATATCATATAGAAATACCATATGGAATATACATTTACAAGAACTATGAAAGATGATGATCACTATTCACCCATTGTTGGTACAGTCCAGTCTAGAAACTGAGAACACAGTGTCACTCAACTGCAGCATCCTTTTTTTTTTGCGACTTGAGTCCACAGCACTTTCTATTTCCATATGTCGGGTGAAACTTTTAGCTTTTATAAGTGAAAAGTGTTTGCTTTGTTCCCAACCCTCCTTAAGTCTCGTAATTTGTTCTCGCTGAATATACAGTACAGTACTTTGACTTTTATACGTAACAAGACAGCAATTTGGATAAAAGGTTGTGTTTTAAAGTGTGCTTTTGCGAGGAACTCTTTCTGGTGATTTGCAGACCGCAATCTTTCTATAATGGCGAAGGTCTGTGCTCAACTTCTAACCAGGCTCTGCGACCTTGTTCGCATTGTTATCAGCTTCTCTCAATGCTGAGTGGCATTGAACGAATGACGCTTGTATTGTACGCCTGCCATTATGCATGTATTGGTATTTGCCTCGTCCTGGGTAATTCAATTTACAGTATATCTTTATTTATCACTTGTTTGCCTAATGACCATGATGATGGATGGCGGTAATCCATCACACGTCCATCACAAGGTCCTTAAGGTCTCTTGCCATATTGTGGCAGTGACCCGTCTCATCTATCTTTCGTTTTCCCTTTCCTGCTAAATGATTCAGCCTGGCCAACAGTTGAAATTGCAGATCTGCACTCTGGTCTGAATGCTTTCTTCAAGTCCGCCAAGTAATTATGGCCAGATACTGCCCACAAACAAACAGATGTACAAACCCGGAGGTTGTAAACACGTGATCTCTTACGAGTGCTTTGAGGCAGTACTAAACATCCCTTTATTTCACCAAATATTTAGTTTCCTCTGTTTTCAAAAATATGAAAGAAAAAAAAAATGCGCTCCACGTTGTGGTGCAGCAAGGTGTGTTCAAACCTGAGTCTCCAGCATCTTAAAGAATTGATTATCACTCCTGCTTCACTACGGCCCAGTGGGCCAGTGGTTAGTGCATCGACCTCACAGTGCAAAGGTACAGGGTTCGATTCCTGCTCCGGCCTTCCTGTGTGGCGTTCGCATATTCTCCCCGTGCCTGCGTGGGTTTTCTCCGGGTACTCCGGTTTCCTCCCACATTCCAAAAACATGCATGAAAGGCAGATTGAACATTAAAAATTGTCCCTAGGTGTGAGTGTGAGTGCGGATGGTTGTTCGTCTCTGTGTGCGCTGCGATTGGCTGGCAACTGGTTCAGGGTGCCCAAAGACAGCTGGGATAGGCTCCAGCCCGCCCCGCGACCCTTGTGAGGATAAAGCGGAACGGAATGGATGGTTGGATGGATACTGCTTCAATAACAATTAAATTGGAATCTGGATTTCAATCTTGGGTTGGGCCTTTTAGTTTGGACTTTTCATATTCTGGCTTGAATTGTCTTTAGCTACTCTAGGTTTCTTCAACCTTTTTTTTCCTATTAAGTGGTACAGATTAGGTCCCAGGTCAATTTTTTTATCATGATCTCATATTATTATACAGTGCGACAAAAATCTGGCATATGGATGTAAGTGTTAATTGCAGTCTGTGTCTGTGCTGAGATTGGCACGTCAGGTGCAAACATTATTTCTCTCCTATTGAGATGCTGTGTGATTGTTAAAGTCTGAATTTAGCAGCTGGACACGGTGGTTGAATATATGGTCATCTGGTATTGAGCGCTGTAATCTCCATCTCACAGTCGTGATAATGTTGCTCACTGTGAACTCAATACACCAGCTCATGGGAGGTGACATCTTAATATTCTCCCAGCCATCTGATGCTTCACTTGCTCTTTTCATCACTGACAAGGTAACGATGCTGCGCCGAGTTATCAAACTGAAGACATCCCTCCCGGGCCAAAATAGAAAATGCAAAACTTTGAGAAAGTATGCGAAACAATCACATTCTACTAAAACTCAGCGCCTTCGGCTTTACGTCGTAACACCAAACTCAATTTGTGTCAGGTTTCACGTATCCAAAAAAGATGAAAGAGGAACAAACTGCACTGAGCTGCTCAGCTCCAGTTTAGTGGCTTCTCTTTTCACAGAGGCCAACTCAACCATCTCGTCAACCCACGCGAGGATTTAAAAGCGTTAGTCGTAGTATTATGTTCCTCAAAATCAGGTCTACTTCTCGGTTAAATCCTGCCGCACGCTGTAGCCAAATCTAATTTAGAATGTGTCTTCATATTTCCCATCCATCTGGGTGAAATGGAAACCTGGACAAAAATTAATTGGTGCTTTCAAATCTCTGTTGTTATTTCACATACGCGCTCACTACGGGTTGACCGTTTTTTTTTTTGGGGTACTTTTCCCAGGGAATGCCTTTTTTGGATGTACCAAAAAATGTCTGATCAGGATTTTACAATCATCAATGCCTCAATGGGTTGTTTACACACACGTTAACTGCCAGTTCCAATAACTCACGCTGGTTCTTTTATCCTTCATGTGTTCTAAACTAACATTAACTCCCAGAAGATTGTATTTTCCCCAGTTAGACTATTAAATGATCCCCAAAAATCGAAACACGGGCCCTTGGACCCGATCAACAACACGGGTGCAGAAGGTGTCGAAAAGGAGTCCAGTCCTTAACAGTGTCTTAGCCAATATTCCTGTATACTTCCACTGTCTTAACTGGTTTCAACTGGTACTTCTATGGGTGGGGAAAAAAGGGTGCGTGAAAATATGAAGGGCTATGAAGAACAAGTAGAATTATGAGAAAGAAGTCAATCACATGATTCAAAAGTAAAATCGAGAGCCATGCGACAGTCTGAGACCATGGGTCATTGTCTCTCTCGAAACAGCTACCATATTTAAGTTATCATTATAGATTCGTTAGGGTTTTGGAATAGTCCGGAACAGGAGCGAATCCCACAAATGCAGACCGAGAGAAGTTCGAAATGCAGTCATACCTCGGTTTTCAAACGTCTCTGTTCTCGACCGAATCGGTTTTCGACCAGAAAATTCGCGATTTTTACGCCTCAGATTACGACCGAAAATTGTTTTTCGACCAAACTAAGCAATTCTGAATACACCACTCAACTCTTCTCGGCTTCCTTACACGAGGAAGAGACGCTTCTTCGTTCAATGCGAGTGGACGTGTTTGTGGTGATTTACGCAAATCTGACTGTTTTTGTTTGTTTGTTATTTCTGCAAAGTGTAATAGCCCCTAATCATGGGCTAATAAAATAGTTTCGGATTTCGAACAAATCTGTTTTCCAACAGCTTTCTGGAACGGATTATGGTCGAAAAATTAGGTATGACTGTTGGCTTATTTATTCAAAATAAGGTCACAAGACCGACAAAGTACAACAGAAAATGCTGTTAACAAAATAACATGGATAAGAATGAGGTGAACAAAAAGCACCTTGCAAACGGCAAGGCGAAATCAATAACGCAAAATCACTTGGCACAAAACGACAAGGAAAAGCCAAAACCGCCCGAGGATAACACGACGAACAAGAACGAGAAACACATTGAATAAACAAGAAAATAAAATACAAACGCAGACTATGATTGTGTTAGAGAATGACAAAGGTAAGAAAAATAAGTGCTTGGACATGAGACTTGAGCAAGGCAAATATTTCAACAACAGGTGCTGGCTTGAATCGTCCCTTATAACAGGTGAGAGCTGATGACATGATTAGGAACAGGTGCGGAACGGGAGAGGACGACCCTCCCTTCCCACCTGTTGGAGACAGACCGAACAGAGTCATGACAAGATTTGCTGAAAACACTTCTGGCTGATGATTTAACAAACCATCCCAATATAATATCATAGCTTTCAAGGTTCAATGTTATTCTCTTTTTTTATTCTTTGTATTTAGGTATTTATTTATTTATTTATTTATTTATTTTTATGATGTGTGAGTGATTTTGAATACACAATATTAACAGTCCTGGTTGCATAGTGGAAACATCGTAATCGTATGTATGGCATGAGATCAAGATGTCATATTTTACTTTGTAGCTTCACAAGTTCAGGTAGATTATACAACACTTGGTCCATTAATGCATCTGGTTATGAATAAAACGGAGCTTGTACATGTGAGACGGAAAGACCCTGATGTGTATGCGATGCTTTCGGATCAGGAATCAGCTTTGTACCATATTTATGTGTTAACAACTCTTCAGTTTCCTCCGTACGTTGATGTTTAATGAACGATGCATTGAATTTTTACACATTCAACCGTCACACAAGTTCCAGTCACGGAGTTAACGGCCTTGAGACGTTTGCAGATTTAAGTCGGCACCTTCCAATTCAAAGGCGAACGACATCAGGGGTAATGAGGCGTGTGTTTTGGGAATCGACGTTGAAACATTCGGCCATAAGTGCTGAAGTAGAATGACTCAAACATCGTCGTAAAACTTAACTGGCATGCAAATGGTGAATTCGAAAGCTCGTCAGCTGAACAAAGCAGCTGCTCTTAAGGATTCACGTGAGACTGATGTGAGTTTGGTTTTATGACAGCCTCTATTGGAGCACCAAAGACAGAGGGGCCCAATAAACATGTAACACAAGTTATATGTTCGACGCGTTCTTTCAAAGTACATTCACTTTATGCAAGCAATATGAAGTCTTTTGCAATTCACTCTGAAATTTCACCCCTGTGGCAGAGAGGAAGGAGACACTCTTTTCAAAGTGAAAGGCAAAGAAACTGCATCCACTTTAAAATACGAGGCGGGCGGAAAATGTGATGCAACATTTTAATCATATAACCATGACGTGGATGCCCGATATTTTAATAAAGACGGCCAGCCTCATGTACGACTTGGCGAAGCCATCTTTCATGAGTAAAACAAACACAACGATGGTATGAAACACAAAATAATTCAGGATAAGCAGAAGTTGACCAAAAATAACAAAATAGTAACCTGTGAAAAAAGCTAAAAGGTCAACTGTGGGCCTTTTCCCCTTCCAAAAAAACGTTCCAAGACCTTTGGTTTTAACTCATTTTGTTAGCTCCTGGGTTTCATTTTAGCAGTAATCGATTATGGGACCTAGAAGCACGCCTTGACCTGCGTCAAGAGAGACACATATTAGATGGACGTAACAGAGAATCCGGTAATTTTTCATAGTGCTGTCAAACGATAATTTTTTTAGATTAATTAATTATGATCTGTAATTAATTGATCTAATTAATCTATATTTTAATCGCATCTAAAAAGTGCTGAGGAAACTTCTATTTAATTTTAAATTCATTACATTATTGAGGCAGATCAAAAGACAAAAAAAGTGGAATTATATAGATCAATGCAATTAAAAAACATAACGTGATAAATATGACTAATTAATTATGCCCAATTAATGCGATAAATTGACACCTTTAATTTTTTCAAAATAAAACATCTTTCAGATTCCGAAATCAATAAAACAGAAGTAATCTAAATTCTGTATCCTTTCTGTGCAGCCTGGTACTAAATGACCCACGGACCAGTACCGGTCCACAGCCTGGGGGTTGGAGACCACTGCTCGATCCTAACCACTCTATATTTTTGATCAATTCATACTCATTTACACTGGACAAATTCAACCCTGTGGGTTTGGTCAAATTAGTTTTCTTTATAAAAAAAACTCAAAATAAGCCAGAGCAGAGATTCAAATCCCAAACATCAGAACTATGGAGGCAGACGTACTCACCATAATTCCACTTTGATGCCCCATAACAAATATTTATTTATTGAAGAACTATCGTTTTAGCAGATCCAATCCTATGTTTGAGTCCTATTCTGTATGTGCAACTTGTAGTTCCACCGAACTAGTGTGACTATCGTCTTTGACTATATTTCCAAATGTGATGTGGTCGACTTCACAGCGGCAGAAGCAGACAGACCTTTCCTGGCATGTAAAGGTGAACTATTTATCACGCTGACAACCTGGTGCCACATCCCTTTTGGAGACAACTCGTGAGGAAGACGGAGCGAGAAGGTGGGTTGGGCTCGTCTGGCATGCCGTCAGGGATCTGTAGAGCGTGTGCCCGTTTCATTTACATTACACATGTCTTCATGTAGCCGGGCTCTCTGTCCAAGTAAATTTCAAACTTGAGTTCAAGCTTACAACACCAGCCCAGGCTTGCGGCTCAGGGAATACAAACAGAGGGCTTATCAGCCGGCCACATCCATCCTGTTGGCTCTCCGTAAGGGCTGACCAGTGGCACGGTGCCAGTAGAAGTCACTTTAGCGTGTGTTTTATTTACCGGCAAGACAAGCGTTCCAAGAAAAAGTTACTCAATTTTACCCACTTCAGACTGTGCTTTTGTACCAAATGACCACGAATCTATTCTCGACCTTTACATATTCATACCGGTAAATATGAATATGACGACAACACATCACCGTTCTTCTTAAATGACGGGTGCGTTTGGTTAGGACCGCCATACACTGAGTGACGTGGCTGAGCGCAACTGAACTGGAAGATTTTTAATACTAAACAAAAATAAATAGGCGTGAACTCTTTGCCTCACACCAAGCAATCATTTTTTTTGTCTAATGTGAAGCCTGTTTTATTTCTGAATAAAATTTCTCATTCTTCGAACGATAAAATGTCTCGAGCATGTTGAAATTGACACAGTCAGAAATAAAACCCTTCATGATGCTAGATTGTGACAAATTCAGTAGGTCGTGGTGGGCCAGTCATTTTTGGGAAACACTTTAGCTCATCTTAAATCATTCGAAAGTTCAATGTCGTTATGACGACATCTTTTCAACTGCAACAACGGGTAAAGGGAAACTTTGCTGCAACAAAGCATTGTTTTTCTTGTGAGGCAATAGCTCAATATATGAATAAGAGCGCCATTTTCATTGTATAGAAAATGCCCGTTTCCTCTTGTATCTCTAATGACTTCTGGCTCGATGTATTGAAGCCGCAAAATGATAAATAAACCAATCTACCAACCAATTCAGTGCAGTAGATTGTATCCAGGCCATGCAATCTAAAGCCCTGCTCCTGCATGTCTCTTTGTTTTTGTGAATATATACAGAAGATTCTAAACCAATATCAGTCTCGTGCTCTGCGAGAACATGAAAAAAAAATCATATAAAATCACGGAAACATGCCGTCTGCACACTGAGGAACCACAATGTGGAATGCTGGCATTGGCATTTAGGATGACTGCTACACTTTATTGCAATTTCATGCAAATTTATTGAATGGAGGCTCTGAACATGGAAGAAGGGTGGAGGTGGTCCTTTCTCCTGGAAAGCCTTTCGGTTCCGTCCACCTCTTGTGGCTGAATTCGACTGGAATTATTTTATTATATCAAGATTTAATTTTTCACTGTATAAAGCAGGGGAAATTTTGCAAGATTTTAGCAAGCATCAATCATGGAAGTTGACATGTTTGATTTGCTTTCGCTGGCCACATAAAATGATGTTGCGGGCCAGATCTTGCCCCCCGGCCTTGAGTTTGACACCTGTGTTTTAAAGTAATATTATTGGGCAATATCGAATTTGTAGATTCTGAAAATGTCTTTTTTTTTTTTGCTCAAAAATGTGATCACATTTTGCAAACAGTGGGAGCATCGTGTTGGTTCCGAGAGCTTTTTAGAAATTAGCAACAGTAAATTGTGGGGAACCGGTAAATTAGGAAGTGCCATTAATGTGTCTTTATAAAAGCTCATGATGTAGTTTAATGATCTTTATTTTCGTATCCAATTGATCATTGATGATTAGGACTCTATTCAACTCTATTTTCAACACCCACAGTTTACCAAAAAAGCATGCCGCTGAAACGTAGACTATCTTCTTTCTACCCAGGTAGAATTTCGAAAATACGATTCTGTAAATGATCCCTTAAAAGGTCAGGGCGCTGTCACCTTCATCACAAGAGCTATTGAGCTTGACGTGGGGGTCTCAAACATTAAATCCTATAAGGCCTTTCAAAGTTCCACCAGGAACCAAAGGGTCCCCACCTGCACACACTGTGAGCCACTAATTCTTACTTAAACCATCCGAAAAAAAATCTGTCAAAGCCATCCATTCCTGCCCTGCCTCTTCTGAATGATTTAGATGTCAATGTTTAAATACAGGATGGTCACTTCATTATTTACTCTGTATAAATTAAGGTCAGATTGAATTGATTAAACACATCCGAGGCAGCGCTCTGCCCTTTAGATGCATATCGGCTCGGGGCTGAACGATATTTACTAGACGGGTCTACTCTCATCTGTTGAACATGTGGCAGAAGGCAGGCGGGAAAATAGAGTGCTGAAAAGCGAACAGAGGAGGCAGTCAAAAGAGTCAGTCGGCAGTTGTTCAATACCGATGATTAAATCAGCGACTTGTGCGCCGAATGTGCATGAGGGGTCTGGGAATGTTTTGAGAATTGGTTTTGGGAATAAAGGCTCCTTATCGTTCTTTAAATCATCTCAAGCGTGAGGCCTTCATGTACCACTTTGATATATTCCCCTCTTTTATGATAAATCAGTGGTCCCCAACCTCAATCCTTTTCGATGTGCAGAGTGACAGCGATGTTCAGCACTGGGGTTAACTCAAGTTAACTCAGGTTAACCAGCAAGTATTCCCACTGACGTTGACTTCCTGACCCAGAAAATTCCAATGCCAATTCCTCAAGATAGCTTTTCCACTTCAGGACCCTATTTTCATTCTCAGCGCAAGTCTAGCACAAAGCGCAATCTAACTGTGTGCGTAAGAGTAGATATGCGCTTCCTGTGTGTTCAAGAAAGCAAATGAATGTGTGAATGGAGTACTTCAATAATCTAGTTTGCTCCCTCATAAGCACCAGTCGGGCCCAAAGTAAAGGCTCGAATTGAGGAAACTCTTAGTGTGTCAAATGAGGTCTTAAATTAACAATCCTCTTTAAGCTTCCTGTCATTTGGCTTCATAAATTAAAGAGGAAAATATATGTTTTAATCCTGTAATAAAATGTAAATTAAGTAGCCCCCTCCTCATTGCTTTCATTTTCTCCGAACACCGTGTGGTGCATTTGTAAGTGGATCCTTTTTCCCCTGCTCTTTTTCTTGTGAGGCAATAGCTCAATATATGAATAAGAGCGCCATTTTCATTGTATAGAAAATGCCCGTTTCCTCTTGTATCTCTAATGACTTCTGGCTCGATGTATTGAAGCCGCAAAATGATAAATAAACCAATCTACCAACCAATTCAGTGCAGTAGATTGTATCCAGGCCATGCAATCTAAAGCCCTGCTCCTGCATGTCTCTTTGTTTTTGTGAATATATACAGAAGATTCTAAACCAATATCAGTCTCGTGCTCTGCGAGAACATGAAAAAAAAATCATATAAAATCACGGAAACATGCTGTCTGCACACTGAGGAACCACAATGTGGAATGCTGGCATTGGCATTTAGGATGACTGCTACACTTTATTGCAATTTCATGCAAATTTATTGAATGGAGGCTCTGAACATGGAAGAAGGGTGGAGGTGGTCCTTTCTCCTGGAAAGCCTTTCGGTTCCGTCCACCTCTTGTGGCTGAATTCGACTGGAATTATTTTATTATATCAAGATTTAATTTTTCACTGTATAAAGCAGGGAAATTTTGCAAGATTTTAGCAAGCATCAATCATGGAAGTTGACATGTTTGATTTGCTTTCGCTGGCCACATAAAATGATGTTGCGGGCCAGATCTTGCCCCGGCCTTGAGTTTGACACCTGTGTTTTAAAGTAATATTATTGGGCAATATCGAATTTGTAGATTCTGAAAATGTCTTTTTTTTTTGCTCAAAATGTGATCACATTTTGCAAACAGTGGGAGCATCGTGTTGGTTCCGAGAGCTTTTTAGAAATTAGCAACAGTAAATTGTGGGGAACCGTAAATTAGGAAGTGCCATTAATGTGTCTTTATAAAAGCTCATGATGTAGTTTAATGATCTTTATTTTCGTATCCAATTGATCATTGATGATTAGGACTCTATTCAACTCTATTTTCAACACCCACAGTTTACCAAAAAAGCATGCCGCTGAAACGTAGACTATCTTCTTTCTACCCAGGTAGAATTTCGAAAATACGATTCTGTAAATGATCCCTTAAAAGGTCAGGGCGCTGTCACCTTCATCACAAGAGCTATTGAGCTTGACGTGGGGGTCTCAAACATTAAATCCTATAAGGCCTTTCAAAGTTCCACCAGGAACCAAAGGGTCCCCACCTGCACACACTGTGAGCCACTAATTCTTACTTAAACCATCCGAAAAAAAATCTGTCAAAGCCATCCATTCCTGCCCTGCCTCTTCTGAATGATTTAGATGTCAATGTTTAAATACAGGATGGTCACTTCATTATTTACTCTGTATAAATTAAGGTCAGATTGAATTGATTAAACACATCCGAGGCAGCGCTCTGCCCTTTAGATGCATATCGGCTCGGGCTGAACGATATTTACTAGACGGGTCTACTCTCATCTGTTGAACATGTGGCAGAAGGCAGGCGGGAAAATAGAGTGCTGAAAAGCGAACAGAGGAGGCAGTCAAAAGAGTCAGTCGGCAGTTGTTCAATACCGATGATTAAATCAGCGACTTGTGCGCCGAATGTGCATGAGGGGTCTGGGAATGTTTTGAGAATTGGTTTTGGGAATAAAGGCTCTTTATCGTTCTTTAAATCATCTCAAGCGTGAGGCCTTCATGTACCACTTTGATATATTCCCTCTTTTATGATAAATCAGTGGTCCCCAACCTCAATCCTTTTCGATGTGCAGAGTGACAGCGATGTTCAGCACTGGGGTTAACTCAAGTTAACTCAGGTTAACCAGCAAGTATTCCCACTGACGTTGACTTCCTGACCCAGAAAATTCCAATGCCAATTCCTCAAGATAGCTTTTCCACTTCAGGACCCTATTTTCATTCTCAGCGCAAGTCTAGCACAAAGCGCAATCTAACTGTGTGCGTAAGAGTAGATATGCGCTTCCTGTGTGTTCAAGAAAGCAAATGAATGTGTGAATGGAGTACTTCAATAATCTAGTTTGCTCCCTCATAAGCACCAGTCGGGCCCAAAGTAAAGGCTCGAATTGAGGAAACTCTTAGTGTGTCAAATGAGGTCTTAAATTAACAATCCTCTTTTAAGCTTCCTGTCATTTGGCTTCATAAATTAAAGAGGAAAATATATGTTTTAATCCTGTAATAAAATGTAAATTAAGTAGCCCCCCTCCCTCATTGCTTTCATTTTCTCCGAACACCGTGTGGTGCATTTGTAAGTGGATCCTTTTTCCCCCTGCTCTACTCCCCCCCACCCCCTCACAGTTTTCATCCAGTTCACTAATTACCTGTCACGTATTATTGCTACCAGTAAAAAAAAAAAAAAAAAACTTATGTTCATTCTTCCCTACCGAGGATATAGCAGTATTAAACATGTCAAAGCAATTGCCGTGCATCATTGAACAGTGTTTTCAATACAGGGATGTGTGAGGTGAGCCAAGGAGGCTGTGAGATAACAATTGAGCTTATGGTGCTTTTATCTTTTTTTTTTTTCCTTTTTAAAGTATGTGTACTCGTCACACTTAACATCTTTTACATTCTGGTGGCCACACTTCTTAGCCTACTTACCAGCCCGGAAAGCTGCGAGAAGCTCAAATAACACATGAAGGCCCCATTCAGTGCAAATGTCAGCCTCATACTTCAAGTTAAAAAATTGGATGCCGTCGGGAATATAAGGTCAAAATGATGTCATGAGGGTGGAGTTTTGTCCAAAAAGTGCACTCTCTAACTGGGAGTAAAATTATTTTTAAGGGTTTATATTTAGAGGTTCTGTGTATGAATCTCAGCTCGGGTATCTTATAAGGGTGATTTGCCGGTTGTTGATGATATATGTGAATATTCTAGTTTATCTGGGGGGGTGTCAGCATTCAGGAACAGGGATTGCGCTAAACCAGGGGGTGCTATGGCCCTGTCAACAAACTACAATTATATCCCTCAAAATTTTTTATTTGATATTCTAAAATCCATCCATTTTCCGATCCTCACAAGGGTATAAATAAAGCTCTATTGGATTGTATTCCTTTCCCATAGCTCCATCTAGTGGATCTATCACGCAACCGCAGCCACTATTTTAGCTTCTATTCTATGCGCCTTATAATGCGGTCCACCCTTTATACGAAAACAGTTTTCAAATAGGCCATTCATTGAAGGTGCGCCTTATACTCTGAGGTGCCTTATCATGCGGAAAATATGTTACACTCTCTGATATTTTTTTACATACATTCCTGTGACCTATAGGTGAGGAAATCTAGGAGCCACAGGATGAGCCGTTCATCCAGGTGGAACAAGGAGAATAATTTCTTAGCTAGGATTGAGGCTGGAGAGCGGTGAATGCCAAAGAGTGGTTGGATTCTGGCTGATGTATTCAAGCAGGCCATTTGTTTGTGAAGGGTGTCTAGGATGTCAAATTTGGTAATGTCGGATTACTCTAGATCAGGGGTGGGCAAACTTTTTGGCTCGGGGGCCACATTGATTTCTAAATTTGACAGGTGGGCCGTGTCAGGACAAGATACGGTACATATAGAAAAAATGTATATGTTGACAGTCCATACCAAACATCAACAGAACAAGTAGTCCCATACCTTTTTTTTTTTTTTTTTTTAATGAGAACAGTGAAACAACTATGGTATATGTCCTGTATGAAGGTTCAAGTATGTGAGCAACATACATGTGACAACACAAGCAACAAAGTGCAACAATATATTGGCCAAAAACTGCAGCAAGCAGTACAGGTATATGACAAAATATAACAAAGTTAGGACTATTTGCTACAAAATGAGTGTAAGAGACCTGGTGGCTTTTCTTTCGACTCACTCATTGTCTCTGACTTGACCTCCCCTCGATCACCACACATGACAGCGTGTGGTGTCATGTCGCGTAGCGAACTTTTGAAGCCAGACACGGGACGCTTCGAAGTCTTCTATGCTCATAGTTAGCGCTCTGGGGCTCGCTTCCTCTCTTTTTAGCGGTCCAGTTTGCGGAAGGTTTTTAGCACGATAGCAGTCAAACCATTTCAGGAAACGTTTATTTACTCGACTGTCCGTCGAGCCGCAAGCAATTCACTCTGGGCATGGACACACTTATGGACACACTTATTCCGTCGTATCGAGCGGGAGTTGCTTGAGTTGGCGCTACTGCTGGCTTCCGTATTGTCTCCCCCTCCCTCCCTGTGCTCTGCAACTTCAAGTAACTGCGCCACCTGGCGTTGAAGTGCCTGTCATTACAAGTCCAAATGAAATGAATGCAATCATTTATATCGTACCTTAATTGTGTTGTGTAGCAACCTTCGGCGGGCCGGATTAAAAAGCCCAACGGGCCGGATCCGGCCTGCGGGCCGTAGTTTGCCCACCTCTGCTCTAGATCCATGCAAACCACATTTTTAGGCTTCTTTTTGAGTGGGATGCGCGCTGGAATGAGGAGGATAGTCAACAGCTCAATGTCCATACTGCACAGTTCCTCTCATTGTCACAGTCGAGCACCACAGAGTGTTTACATAAAGGCAAGCACTGCTGCCATGTTGTTTGCCGGTCCGCTCACTGTTCCGATCAAATCTGAGAGGGGTGGCAAATGTGTCAATATGCAGCATGTTATCGCTATTGTTCTTGCTCAACCTCTTTTCAGTAAAAGCTTTGGCCTTTACCTCGTCCAGTTCATTGTGTAGAGAGCCACATTGAGGTGAGGATAACAGTGGGGGAGAGGCCTTTTTTTTCACGACGCCCTCCGTAGTCAGCTGCAAGTTGAACAGTGTTGATATTTGATCTTAATTTTATCCCACTTACAAGAGTATAAAGTGGACATTTGTGGTGACAGTTATTAAGTATGCCACACAAACCATTCAATAACACGGCGTGTCATCTTTCTGAGATATCGCGTGGAAATGATGACATTAAGGAGTGATCACAGGCATTTCAATATGTTTCTCCTTCATCCCAATCTGCTATTCTGTCAAATCTTGCTCCTGGATGGAATATCCAGAGTGAATGGAGGCGCTTGCATGTAAACAGAGGACCATCAAGCCATTGAGGACCTAAGGAAATTGCATTTGGAAAAATTTGATGAGTCTTGACGAAAAATTATTCGAGTTCTTTTGCCATGTCAAAGGAACACAAGCAACCATGGACATTGGGTTGCAATGTGCACATTGACATCGAAATTCATCGGTTCATTTGAATGCTTGCCGCCATGTTAGGGACGAAAGTGACGTCACCAACCAGTTGCTAGTGAGTGGCACTGCAGATTGCTTGCCTATAGATGTACATGTCCCTTTCATTTTATTTTTTTCTTGATAGGTGACCTTTAGAAGCCATTGTAGTAAAGTTGTTTCCAAACTTTAAAAAAATACAATTAATTGCCAAGCAAGCGCGTCAGCACTGCACTTCCTCATTCCAACATTGAGACATCCTGGGATCCAGCTAGCAGGTTAAATGGCCGTGAACATCTATCTATCTATCTATCTATCTATCTATCTATCTATCTATCTATCTATCTATCTATCTATCTATCTGCCTTTGCGCGGTGCGGCTGATTATTTATTACGCGCTGCAGCACCGACCTCGTCTGACAAAGAGTCAGCAAAACAGCTTGTCGTCAATGACAAATTGACGGACTTTCCATCAGTATTAACTCTGAAATTTGTTAGAATCACTCAGATCTATCAGAATCCGACCAAGAAAATGCTGAATTGAATTGGGGAGACGGCAGTGCAGAGACGGCTTCCATAGCCTCTCAATTACTGCATCATACAAGTCAATGCATGTCCTGTATGACCGACCGTGTGCAGTGTCTGCATGTGAGCATTACCTCTCATGCAAGACAGTGTGTTAGTGTGGCAGTACAAATAAAAAGTGCATTTTTAAAATGGTGTAAAAAAAATAGCTGTGAAAACCACAGTATAATGACAAGGGGATTAAGGCTTGTTGGTTCACAATAAAGAAAAAGGCTGTCACACACACAATCACGAGCTTGCTTCGGGTCGTTGGGAGCTGGAACTGATCCCAGCTGACATTGGCAATCTTTGCAGTGTGGTACTTACAGTGCTTAATAGCTGCTAACTTTTGTAAATGAGTTCAAGCAAAGGTTCTTTTTATCTGTCATTTTTAATGTTAGGCTCGACCATAGAACTAAAACTGTCCATGGTGTTAATTGCTACTCACTGCACAAAATTTGCAAGAGGACAAATTAAAATGCAGAAACAATCACACTGGTACCAGGAAAAAAAAACATTATTGTGAATATTTACATACAGCTAAGTAACAATTCTAAGCGTGGGATGGTTTATAAAACTGTCCGAATCGTTTCATGTGTTGATGGTGGCGTTTCGTTGGCACAGTCATGCAGAACGAAGCGAAACTTCTTCAAAAGAAGTTTCCAGGCACCGAAACAGACACCATAGGTTTTGATAGCCGTACATGAGAAGACACAACATCTGCGAGTTTACCGTAATTTCCGCACTATAGCGCGCACCTGATTATAAGCCACACCCACGACATTTTTAGAGGAAACCCAATTTTGTACATACACAAGCCGCACCTGTATATAAGCCGCATGTGCCCACATTAAAACATGTCAACATATTTACAAAGAAAGAGAGAGTTTTCAAAGTTTTAATAATATAACTTAATAATAATAATATAACTTTCTTCCCAAACGGTGCCTGTGACGCGGCAGTAAAACGGTAGCAACATGGTAACAACACGCTAGCAACAGAATAGCAACACAGTATAACAGGTCTGGTAAAATAACATACCGGTACTTGTAAAAATCACGGTGAGCCGTCTTCATCTTCCTCCTGTGAACTGAAGCCATCGAAGTCACCGTCCTCAGTGTCGGAATTAAACAGTGTCATTAAGACCGGTCTTAATCTTACCTTTTCTACTCGAGCGCCCCTGGCGGCCGTTAGAAAAATTACATATATAAGCCGCATCACTGTATAAGCCGCAGGGTTGAAAGTTTGGGAAAAAAGTAGCGGCTTATAGTCCGGAATTTACGGTATTTTAATGCTTCAGGCCATATCTAAGAGGACCGATGCCAGCTATGTCAGCTCGATAATCTTCCTCACCAATGGCTGATCAAATACTACATGTCTCTTCTGCATTTAATTGAGAAGCCAATCAAGCAAAAGATAAGACACCATGGAGACTGTCATCTTGAAACTGCGCCATTTAAAACAGCAACCTTTTTTTCGGCATAGACATTGGAACAAAGTCTCTTATAGAGTATATTCATTCATTCATTTTCTGATCCACTTATCCTCACAAGGGTTGCGGGGGGTGCTGGAGCCTATCCCAGCCGTCTTCGGGCAGTAGGCGGGGGACACCCTGAACCGGTCGCCAGCCAATCACAGGGCACACAGAGACAAACAACCATCCGCGCTCACACTCAAACCTAGGGACAACTTTAGAGTGTTCAATCAGCCTGCCATGCATGTTTTTGGAATGTGGGAGGAAACCGGAGTACCCGGAGAAAACCCACGCAGGCCCGGGGAGAACATTCAAACTCCACCTAGGGAGGCCGCAGCTGGAATTGAACCCGGTACCTCTGCACTGTGAGGTTGACGCGCGAACCACTGGCCCACCGGGCCTCATGGAGTATAATACTTTGATAAATAGTCTACACAGTCATAATTTTCTGGTCGTGAGCGTGTACTGTGTACAGTAAATCTCAGTCAATCCTCCACAGATATCAATTTAATTTAAAACATACACACACACAAACGTGTAGAGATTTGAGACACAAATGGAGTCTGTTGTGTGTAAATTCTGACGACATGGAGCTTTTGCAGCAGGGGAGTAATTGAGATTCTTGTTGGTGCACAATAAAGAAAAAGGCTGTCACACACACAATCACGAGCTTGCTTCGGGTCGTTGGGAGCTGGAACTGATCCCAGCTGACATTGGCAATCTTTGCAGTGTGGTACTTACAGTGCTTAATAGCTGCTAACTTTTGTAAATGAGTTCAAGCAAAGGTTCTTTTTATCTGTCATTTTTAATGTTAGGCTCGACCATAGAACTAAAACTGTCCATGGTGTTAATTGCTACTCACTGCACAAAATTTGCAAGAGGACAAATTAAAATGCAGAAACAATCACACTGGTACCAGGAAAAAAAAACATTATTGTGAATATTTACATACAGCTAAGTAACAATTCTAAGCGTGGGATGGTTTGCGAAAACTGTCCGAATCGTTTCATGTGTTGATGGTGGCGTTTCCGTTGGCACAGTCATGCAGAACGAAGCGAAACTTCTTCAAAAGAAGTTTCCAGGCACCGAAACAGACACCATAGGTTTTGATAGCCGTACATGAGAAGACACAACATCTGCGAGTTTACCGTAATTTCCGCACTATAGCGCGCACCTGATTATAAGCCACACCCACGACATTTTTAGAGGAAACCCAATTTTGTACATACACAAGCCGCACCTGTATATAAGCCGCATGTGCCCACATTAAAACATGTCAACATATTTACAAAGAAAGAGAGAGTTTTCAAAGTTTTAATAATATAACTTAATAATAATAATATAACTTTCTTCCCAAACGGTGCCTGTGACGCGGCAGTAAAACGGTAGCAACATGGTAACAACACGCTAGCAACAGAATAGCAACACAGTATAACAGGTCTGGTAAAATAACATACCGGTACTTGTAAAAATCACGGTGAGCCGTCTTCATCTTCCTCCTGTGAACTGAAGCCATCGAAGTCACCGTCCTCAGTGTCGGAATTAAACAGTGTCATTAAGACCGGTCTTAATCTTACCTTTTCTACTCGAGCGCCCCTGGCGGCCGTTAGAAAAATTACATATATAAGCCGCATCACTGTATATGCCGCAGGGTTGAAAGTTTGGGAAAAAAGTAGCGGCTTATAGTCCGGAATTTACGGTATTTTAATGTTTCAGGCCATATCTAAGAGGACCGATGCCAGCTATGTCAGCTCGATAATCTTCCTCACCAATGGCTGATGAAATACTACATGTCTCTTCTGCATTTAATTGAGAAGCCAATCAAGCAAAAGATAAGACACCATGGAGACTGTCATCTTGAAACTGCGCCATTTAAAACAGCAACCTTTTTTTCGGCATAGACATTGGAACAAAGTCTATCATAGAGTATATTCATTCATTCAATTTCTGATATACTTATCCTCACAAGGGTTGCGGGGGGTGCTGGAGCCTATCCC
The DNA here is from genome assembly GCA_026261675.1 of Hippocampus mohnikei. Taxonomy (NCBI): domain Eukaryota; kingdom Metazoa; phylum Chordata; class Actinopteri; order Syngnathiformes; family Syngnathidae; genus Hippocampus; species Hippocampus mohnikei. The sequence continues at coordinate 7,649,108 of JAKGUB010000284.1, read as the reverse complement.
AGCCGTCTTCGGGCAGTAGGCGGGGGACACCCTGAACCGGTCGCCAGCCAATCACAGGGCACACAGAGACAAACAACCATCCGCGCTCACACTCAAACCTAGGGACAACTTTAGAGTGTTCAATCAGCCTGCCATGCATGTTTTTGGAATGTGGGAGGAAACCGGAGTACCCCGAGAAAACCCACGCAGGCCCGGGGAGAACATTCAAACTCCACCTAGGGAGGCCGCAGCTGGAATTGAACCCGGTACCTCTGCACTGTGAGGTTGACGCGCGAACCACTGGCCCACCGGGCCTCATAGAGTATAATACTTTGATAAATAGTCTACACAGTCATAATTTTCTGGTCGTGAGCGTGTACTGTGTACAGTAAATCTCAGTCAATCCTCCACAGATATCAATTTAATTTAAAACATACACACACACAAACGTGTAGAGATTTGAGACACAAATGGAGTCTGTTGTGTGTAAATTCTGACGACATGGAGCTTTTGCAGCAGGGGAGTAATTGAGATTTCTTTCCATCAAAAATGAAAATTGCTAAAGTTATTCCAATTTATAAAAGTGGAGAAAGACATCTGTTTACAAACTATAGACCAATATCACTACTACCACAATTTTCAAAAATATTAGAAAAACTATTTTCTCGCAGACTTGATAGCTTTATACAAAAACATGCGCTGTTAAGTGAGAATCAATATGGCTTCAGGGAAAAACGGACCACCTCAATGGCAGTTATGGAGTTGGTGGAAGCAATAGCCACTAATATAGACAACAAAGAATTTACTGTTGGGGTTTTCCTAGACCTAAAAAAAGCTTTCGACACAATAGATCACAGTATATTATTGAAAAAACTAGAAAGATATGGCATTAGAGGTATAGCGTATAAATGGATAAAAACTTATTTAGAAAACAGAAATCAGTATGTGCAGCTCAATAATAAAAACGAATCAACTGAAAATCACTCATGGAGTTCCTCAAGGGTCAGTGCTTGGTCCAAAACTATTCATCCTATATATAAATGATATCTGCAAGGTCACAAAACAATTTAAATGTGTCCTATTTGCTGATGATACAACTTTCTACTGCTCTGGAATAAATCTGAAACAGCTCCTGACAACCGTAGAAAACGAATTAAACAAATTAAAAAACTGGTTCGACAGAAATAAATTGTCACTTAACCTGAAAAAATCGAAGCTAATTGTTTTTGGCACAAGACCAATCAAACACCAAGCTAAAATTATGGTAAACTCAATTGAGATAGAAATAGCGAATGAAACCAAGTTTCTCGGATTAATAATAGACTCAAAACTATGTTGGAAGCCGCATATCGATAACGTAAAAGAAAAATAGCCAAAACTATAGGGATCCTATACAAAACCAAGGAAGTGCTAAATAAGAGATCCTTGTACACATTATACTCTTCATTATTATTACCATATATGAACTACTGTGTGGAAATATGGGGAAATGCTTGCAAAACAAACACACTCCCGATTCTAAAACTACAAAAAGCAATTCGAATTATTAATAGATCAAAATATACGGAACCCACAAATCCATTATTTATCAAATTAAATACGATGAAATTTTATGACCTGGTTGACTACAAAATTGCACAATTAATGTACAAAGCACACAATAAGGTGTGGAAAAGACTTATACAACCATCCGCATAAGTTCTTGGCTGCTGTCCAATTAAAGCCCAATAGTCTCAGCGCTGACATAACCCCCCAATTACAGCGACAGAGCTCGGCTGGTCAGAGGAGCTGCCACCTCTTCTGTTCCTGCTGCAAAGTCAGAGTCAATGCGTGCTGTCCTTTGCTGCATGGAGGGTGTCAGCTGGTGTTGGTGGAGAGGGCGAGATGAACACTGAGGCCCAGCGAAAAGAATCACATTAACGTCAATCAAACAGAATGAGATGATTAACCAAATTACACGTTTAATTTTGCCCGTGGATGAATTTCAATATTCAAAAGCCAGCTTCCCGTGTTCAGTACAGCAACGTGTGGACAAGAACTTAATGAAATTCTCCACACTTTTATATTGTATCCAAACAGGGACTATAGATCTGTGCTTGTACTGTTATTCATAAAAATGTTCTGATACGATGACACCACTACCAGTTACGATTCTGCCTTCCCCACGCGTGTGTGGGGCTGTTTGGCAGATAACAAACAATTCCTTAAAAAGAGTACATGTGATTCCTTCACTTGTTCCTTGACTCTTCTAGTTGAATTTTTGTGTAAAATCAACACAAAATAAAATATGGTCTATGTTTGATCAACCACACAGCTTCCTATTAAAATAGTCTGTTGGCTTAATGCTAATACAGTTTGTTAGCATAAAGCTAATATACTGTATCATGCGAAATGCTATAGATGGTCTAAGAAATATGCATCAATGTCAGGGAATTAACCTTTAAAGAATGAATAATAGAAGATATTCAGGGGTATTACATAAAAAATACTTTCCAAAATAACTGTAGATAGCTTAAACACTTTTAGAAGGCGATGTCAGGAAATCAGACTAAATTTAGTTTCAATTGCCCAGTTTCAGATGTTAGTATCAAAAATCAAGGACAACAATTGAGAAGTACTGTATCCGGTTCAGTGGCAGCCACTTAACTGGATTCACAGTAAACAAAAAAGTATTTGAAAATCATCCATACTTATGAACCTTTGTGGGCTGAAATGTGCTTGGAGGTTTATAAACCGAAATTTCCTTCCAGATGAGCTGTAAAGATCGAACGGCGCTAGTACACACCTGATGATTTTATTTTTTTCCGTGCACAATATCTACTCAAAATAGTATTCTTATTTGTCATCGAATCGTGCTCGCAACATGATTACGTCTTCCAAGTAGGTCATGTTTTCCCTTCTGATGTCTGCTACTCCTTTTTTTGCCCACAATCACAAATGTCGTCCACCCAGTGAGCCCTTTTATCCACATTCCTCTGGGCTTTGGATATTTTATCAAGTATGTCTGTTCTGCTTTGTTATATTGATGTTTGGCTGTTTGTTTTATTCAGTAGAAATCGGATTGAAGCTATATTTACCCAGTCGAACTTTTTAGACAATTCCATATTTTTGATTGAGGTATACATTTTTAAGTTTCCATTCACCTCCTAAAGCTGTATTTGCGCTCTGTTTATGCTAATGCAAATGCACTCTGCGGTTGTTGTAGTAATCAGATTTAGAATTAAATTGCTCATCCTCGGTTTTTGAAAATGGCAAGCTTTAGTTGCATCCTTCTCAGTACATTTAAAATAATACATACCATGGTGCAGAATGTGCTCTACAATGACTGTTATTTGCTAAAATGCATTCGGGATCATCTTGTACGTGTCCTCTGTGTGTTCATACGCCCACAATAATGCATTGCAACCGCAAATAAAAGCTTTTCCATTATATATTCCGTACACTGGACAAAAACCGTTGCTAAAGTATTTGAGGCCATAGTATTCGATGAATGGTTAGGTTATTTGATTGATGACATGAACTTGCTGCTGTCACTGCAAAGAGCACGTCTGAGAACGTCATTATTACTGAGTACAAGTCAGTCTGTGTTCCATTTTTCACAATTGTTGTAATGCCTATTTTGGGACTTTGGCCTCAGGGAGGGAAAGCAGCAGTAACAGCCCCAAAAACAGAGCAGGCCACAATGACAATGCTCAGTAGGGTGTGAAGGTTATGGTATAGATCACAGGTGTCAAACTCAAGGCCTGGGGGCCAGACCCGTCACGCCAGGTTATTTTATGTTGCCCACGAAAGCAAATCACGTGTGTCAACTTGCTAAAATCTGTGACAAAATGTCAAATTGTCATGTGTAATAAATAACATTGAGATTTTGCAGTAATTTTGTGACCCTGTTTACACTCACTTCAACAATAATTGAACAAACTATGATAAATGACTTGACTGATTAGAAAACTAGTAATCTATTCATTTGTTGTGTACATGAAGTGATCATTTTGTGGTTTCACTGTCATCACGGCCCTCAAAGGGAAGGCGTAACTCCCAATTGGCCCGCGACTAAAATGAGTTTGACACCCCTGGCATAGACGATTTATTATGCAGAGTGTCAATGGCAGACCATTCGTGCCTCAAACCATTCTCTTCAGGCCCAAACACTGTCAGAAGCACAGACCTACATTTAAAACCGAAATGAAGTGGTCATACTTTAGCTGCGGCCAAAATAAGTTTCCTCCGCAGGGTGTCTGGGCACTCCCTTTGAGATAAAGTGAGAAGCTTGGTCAACCGGGAGGAGCTCAAAGTCGAGCTGCTTCTCCTCCATGTCGAGAGGAGCCAGATGAGGTGGCTCGCATATGTGATTAGGACGCCTCCAAGGACGCCTTCCTCTTGAGGTGTTTTGGGCATGTCCCACCAGCAGAAGGTCGCAGGGGCGACCCAACCCCAGATCAGCGGTAGATAATGGATGGTAATCATTTATTTCCAACAGTCTTTTGTCTTCATTTCATGTGTCTTGGCCGCGCAGCTTCAAGTCGTTTGTGGGCTATTTATTTGTTTATTTTTGTCCAATCAGATTTCTCTCTCTACTCCAACACACCTGATTCAAATCATCATGATCATTTCAGGCTTCTACAGAGCTTACTGATGAGCTGATCATTTGAATCAGGTGTGTTGAAGTAGAGAGAGAAATCTGATTGGACAAAATAAACAAATGCATAAATAAATAGCCCACAAACGACTTGAAGCTGCGCGGCCAAGACACATGAAATGAAGACAAAAGACTGTGGGAAATAAAAGTCTAAAACAGGCAGGACATGGCTCTCGACAAACCGGAGTTCCTGACTGCTGCTCTACGGTCACCCCTAGGGGAGGAACTTCTCTTGTCAATGTAGCTTCATCTTCGGAAGTCATGGCTGTCCATCAGCTGCTTCTTCTTTCATTTATTGGCGAGTTCTGTTTATTTCAACTTGCAAACCAATGTTAGAAGGTTGACACCGATTGGCTCGAATCCCTCACATTTCCACCACGTCTGATGGAGTAAATTTGCTCAGAGCTCACAGGTCTCTCACTCTGCAACCCGGTGCCAAATGAGCCGAGGGTTGGGGAATCCTGCCTCTGACAATCGAACTGGTACAGTACGGATTCTCGTACCAATCCTTCGAATGAAGGTCCTGAAAGCACATTTTTATAATAATGATTATTGTGCGTTGATTTTATTTTTGGGGTATCCATCTTTTTGCTAGCTTTCCTAGCAAGAGCGAAAGAGCTTGCTGGTGCTGGCATGTTCTAACTCACAGCATGGAGCCTATTTATGTATCTTACATTGTTCTTTTTGAAATCACATCTCTGGCTAGCATATGGATGTAAATTGTGTTCTGTCTCCATGCAAACAGTGACCTGAATATGGACAAGACTAACAAGATAAGTTTCTGTAATTTGCATTTACTTTAAAGTCAAAAGAAACAGCTACGAAGTAACCATCTGGCCTCTTTTGAGAAACTTTTGGTACACCCACAGAGTGGTGAGTACTGATCAGTTACATTTTTGTGTACTGTATTGGGGGGCTGTGGGGGGTGGGGGGGGGGGTTCAGTGTAACCCATCTTACTTTTGTCCTGCCTTGTTTGTAGTGACCTTTTCTTGAGCCTCACCATCATCCATCTCCACATGTTAATGTATTGTAGTCAGTAATATCAGCGAAGGTCATTTGGCAACAATAAATGAGGCCAATTGAAGCGTCTGAAACAGAACATCTGTCATATGGTGGGAGTAAAAGCTCAATATTAATATCAATAAATATTTGACCTCTTTGTTGTATCTTTTGTGTACAGGAAAATATGTTGGTTCTGAAGCATCACAGACCACGCAAGTTATATTGTCACCATGCAGTGTCATCCCAAATAAAGTACCTGTAGCTTCAAATTTCCCAACCCTGTTCTAGTTATTTACATTTTTATGCTTTACTGATTTACTGTCATTCAGTTTTACCTCAGCCAGATTTTGACCCTTTGTTTAGTTAGTTCTTGGCTACTATGGAAAGGGTCCATTGAATGGGAGAGGATGATCTTTGCGGCTGGTAAGACGTCCTCTCTACTACCCAAAATGTGCCGACTCCATAATTATTGTTTAGAGAATAAAATTTCCAGAAATGTATAGACAACAACGCTTCATCACTCGATAAACTCTGCACAGTAATACATACTGTACAGTAGGTACTGTGCAAAGAGGTGAGAGTGTATTCTTGATGCAGTGGGAACAATTTTGAGTCCATACATATAAGAAAAGGTCAAATCAAATCTGGGTAATTGCCAATCTCTGTCGACTCCGCAACGTTTGCAAAATGGCAGGCAATTTAATCTAAATTCATAACAGTCTGCAGAGACTCCCAAAATTATACCCTTGTGGTTTATATTAAGTCACTCAGCGAAGATAATGCCACTTACACATCTTGGATTATCTTTGTTGTGTAAGGAACTGGAAGGGACTGTTTTACTAAAGGTTTGCCTGTGGAAAAATTGGCGCAAACACATGTAGAAGCTGATCTATGAACCGGTTGCATCGAGGATTGTGTCTGCCAAATGGGCAAAATGGCCATGCGGTTCATTTTGCTTGTCCTGGCAGGAGTATATGCCAATCGCGAAATATATCGTTTGCAATATTTTTGTCAAAACTGAGATGAAATGCGAAAATGCGAGGCATAGGGGAGCATTTTTCTGCCAGTGTAAACCTTTAAGAAAGGCCACAAAGAAAAACCATGGCAGCATACAGTATAGTCAATGGAGAAGTTCACTTTTGGAGCTTGTGTAACGGCTGACTTGGACCCGGTCACAAGTAGGAGTCATGCCACATTGCATACGACAAAACTCCTTTCAACTCTGAGTGTCTTTGCATCTGTGTCATTTTTCAGCTCTGTGACAAGTGGTGCCGGCAAGTTTTTTCTGATGTGCTGTCCCAAGTTTTCCATCTGATGTTACACATGATTTTCACATATTCTGAATGATATCCACAATAGACTAAAACCTCAATTCTATCAAACTGCACTTTGGCACTCTGTCTTTTTCTCCATTACCATTCATTTCATTGCTTGCTGTTGGTGTTTTCGCTCTGCTGTATGGTCTGCACTATATTTATGTGGAAAGAAATGAATGAAGGCCAATATACAATCCTTACATTGCCAAAACCAATTCCAATAAATGGCAATTCCTGATTCCAACTCATACAAGATGCTGATAAAATCCTTTCACCACGACAGTGAGAGCTCCGTTCATTACCAATCACTTGTTTTGAAATGAGCAAGATGGACGCCTGGCAGAAAGCAAGAGGTGCTGGGTCAGCGCAAAAAAACTAGCAACACTCTCAATTATATAGTAGTGAGTTGTGATTATGCAGTTGTGCTGCATGAGTTGGAATTGGAGTCATGTGGGTAGGTCTGTAGGGCAGTGAAGATAGATGTTTGGAGTAGGGTGCCGGGAGCATATTTCTATGGAGGGGAAAGGAGGCTTATTTTTGGAGGCTAACTGCTGTGTGCGTAGCGATTTGACAAGTCAAATGATATAAACCAGCGGTCCCCAACCTTTTTTGCCCAATGGACCGGTTTAATGTCAGACAATATTTTCAGGGATTGGCCATAAAGGTGTGGCGGATAAATACAACAAAATAATATGATATGACCTGCATGAAAACTGTGATATTTTCTTAACATAATAATAAACACGAATCATGACACGAGGAACATCCTATCTGGCCGCAACACTCTCTGGTCACGATGGTAACGTTTAAACGTGCCTTCAAAATAAGATACACCGCAAATACAAAGTGCATGAAAAATATGACTCACCATCGCTGCATATTATGCAGAGTGGGCTTGAAGTGTGGGAATCTCCCTTTGACATAAATCCGTATTTTAAGTAGGACTCTTGATACTGTCTATTGAATGTAGCCTTCTTTTTCTTAAAAGTCGTAGGGTTCTCTTCTGTCTCCTGGCTGGGCCTTTTCCCCTTCCTAAAGACGTTTATTTTTTACTCATTTTGCTAGCTTCTGGGTTTCATTTTAGCGGTAACCTATCACGTGACCGAGGAGCGCGCCTTGACCCACATCACGAGTGACATACTGGAGACGGATAGGACAGAGAATCTGGTAATTTTTCAAAATGTAACATCTTTCAGATTCCGAAATAAATTAAACAGAAGTAATGTTAGTTCTTTTTTTTCCTGTGCGGCCCGGTACCAAATAACCCACGGACCGGTACGGTACCGGTCCGCGGCCCAGAGGTTGGAGACCGGTACCCATATGAGAACAAGTCTCTTGTGAGACAAACTAATCAAAAAAACAAACAAACAAAAAATACAAACACATGAAGCATCGGCACGTTAGCATGGTGTGAGGCAATTCATTCCTTTTTATTTTTCAACATTTCTTAAGTCCCATTCAATTAATGGAAAGGAATCAACGTAGATCAATTGAAGTTTAGTTAAAAATGAATACAACGTATACAAACACCAGGAAATAAATATCATATCCACCTTCTGACATCACACATGATGCATTAATGGTGATTTAGTTACCCCACAAAGCAGACATGTGTCAAACCCTGCTCGTCATGTTTTCACTAGAAATATACAGCAGGCTTGCCACAGACATCGCTAATGGGGAAAAAGTTATTCACGATGAGTCTGCTTCTTCTTTGATCATGACGACAGGCAGATCTGTGGTAGACTGTCGCCATCTTTCTTTGTTGGGGGGGGATAAACAAATGAGTCATTCTGCTTGCCCTCCTACCTTTGCAATCGGGGAAAAAAAGTTGGAAGAAAACACCAATTGAAAATACATTTGTCAATACGAAGAGATGAAGGTATTGAAGCTGAAATTGAAAAGAAAAAAAAAACAACTAAAATCTATTTTAATGGTACCTTAAAATTGTGTCCCTATTATTACGTAATGCCAACTACTTGAGCGGTCAAATATTCGTGGCCCTGCCTGGGCACTTCGGGCCCTATTTTGGAAGACTATCGCCATGTTCTCGGTGGAAAAACAGGCTTAACTTTATTTTTGTGCCAGCGCAAATCTAGTGGTCCGTGTTTGGGGCCATGTTGCGCCCCTAGGGCCGTCTCGGCACTCGTAGTTGCCTCACCCCCAACGTAGCTGATGAATTGTTAATAGAAAGTCGACTGCGCTTGGTGTAAAAAACGGATGCATCTCCATTTTCTTACCGGGGCAAGTCTTAAATCTAGTTTGTGAATTTAGTCGATGCGCGATGCCTCGTTTCACATTCTTGGTGACTTGGCTACCGCGGCCCCGGCGCATCTTGCAATTTGATGACAAAAAGTAGATAACATTTTAGACTACCGTATTTTCACGACCATTCGGCGCACCGTATTGTTGGGCGCAGTTTCAGTAATGGGTGCTATTTCTGTGTTTGACACATACACAAAACACACTGTATTATTGGGCGCAGCCAGGCATGGTAAAACATTCATTCATTCATTCATTCATCTTCCGAACCGCTTGATCCTCACTAGGGTCGCGGGGGGTGCTGGAGCCTATCCCAGCTGTCTCCGGGCAGTAGGCTTGGGGACACCCTGAATCGGTTGCCAGCCAATCGCAGGGCACACAGAGACGAACAACCACGCCCACACTCATGCCTAGGGACAATTTAGAGTGCTCAATCAGCCTACCATGCATGTCTTTGGAATGCGGGAGGAAACCGGAGCACCCGGACAAAACCCACGCAAGCCCGGGGAGAACATGCCAACTCCACACAGGGAGGCCGGAGCTGGAATCGAACCCGGTACCTCTGCACTGTGAAGTCGACGTGCTAACCACTGGACTACCAGGCCGCCCATGGTAAAACATATGACAGCTTAAACATACGGCATGCATGCACACGCGCTAAAAACACGTTTTTAAAAAGGCAACGGAAGCAAAACTTAGTTCGGTTGTACTTTATTTAGCCATTTTACAATGTACTCAGGTTTTTCTCTTCACCTCTTACACGCTCACCCTTCACTCATTGGCGACTGGTACCTGCAAGGGGCGTGCCTTTAGCGTCCTCTTACACGCCCACCCTTCACTCATTGGTGGACTTCCGCATGCCTGTCGTCACTCACGCCCGCCTTTTCTCTATATAAACAGCGTGTCAGCCAGAAGCGCTCTCAGTCAGGCTTTGGAACTCGGCTTATACACTAGACCAGGGGTGGGCAAACTTTTTGGCTCGGGGGCCACATTGATTTCTAAATTTGACAGGTGGGCCGTGTCAGGACAAGATACGGTACATATAAAAAAAATGTATATGTTGACAGTCCATACCAAACATCAACAGAACAAAAGCATGAAAGTATTCCCATACCTTTTTTTTTTTTAAATGAGAACAGTGAAACAACTATGGTATATGTCCTGTATGAAGGTTCAAGTATGTGAGCAACATACATGTGACAACACAAGCAACAAAGTGCAACAATATATTAGCCAAAAACTGCAGCAAGCAGTACAGTTAGGACTATTTGCTACAAAATGAGACGTCTAAGAGACCTGGTGGCTTTTCTTTCGACTCACTCATTGTCTCTGACTTGACCTCCCCTCGATCACCACACATGACAGCGTTGCTCAGCTGATGTCGCGTAGCGAACTTTTGAAGCCAGACACGGGACGCTTCGAAGTCTTCTATGCTCATAGTTAGCGCTCTGGGACTCTCTTCCTCTCTTTTTAGCGGTCCAGTTTGCGGAAAGTTTTTAACACGATAGCAGTCAAACCATTCCAGGCAACGTTTATTTACTCGACTGTCCGTCGAGCCGCAAGCAATCCACTCTGGGCATGGAAATAGCCAGAATCGGACTGAGCACAAATCACTTTCTCGTTTTTCAAAGTCTTGTAGATTTGAGTCTTTCAAACTCCAAGCGTCTCCTGAATGTTTCGTATTTTGTAACCCGCTTCGTTTAATCAGATACACTTCACTTTCTCTACCGTGGCCATTACTCTTCCTCTTCGTTTAGATGCCATGATCGACAGGACGTGAAAATGTTCGCAATTGCAGTAAAACTCACTGCAACAAAGAGTCACTTGCATGTCGCTGTTTTGGATCCAATGATAGAAAATAGCGGCGCGGACACACTTATTCCGTCGTATCGAGCGGGAGTTGCTTGAGTTGGCGATACTGCTGGCTTCTGTATCGTCTCCCCCTTCCCTCCCTGTGCTCTGCAACTTCAAGTAACTGCGCCACCTGGCGTTGAAATGCCTGTCATTACAAGTCCAAATGAAATGAATGCAATCATTTATATTGAACCTTAATTGTGTTGTGTACCAACCTTCGGCGGGCCGGATTAAAAGGCCCAACGGGCCGTAGTTTGCCCACCTCTGCACTAGACGTTATTGTAAGGCGCCCTGTCCATTTTGGAGAAAATTTAATACTTTTAATGGCGCCTTATAGTCATGAAAATACGGTACCTAAAAGGATTTTGCAGTGCAGGTGGTATAACACGACCATGGTGGATTTGATCGAGGCACAGGGAGACAGATCAGTGTTTCGTGGATGTTACTGGATTTCATTCATAAATATGTCACCAACATGGGGCAAATCCTCTGAGTCATTGTAGAAATAAATGAATTGAGCAAATTATAGGGGTGGAGTAATATGTTCTGATCTCTTGCTGAAGCATTGTGAATGAGCTGAATGAGTTTGATGTGCTTTCCGGGAAGTCCCGTAAGAAAAACGTTCCAATAATCAAGTGTATGGAGATAAAACCGTGCGTAAGTTTCTCCGGGAGCGATTGCCACATGCAATCCTTCAGTCTGGAAATGTATTTCAGCTGGTAAAAAGCTGTTTTCGTGATTGATTTGAGTGCTGAAAGTTAAGTCGGAGTCGTCGTAATGTAGACAAATGGCTGATTCAGCAATCCGGTTTCGAACTGCATGCATCTATCACACTCCAGTGAAATGTTCATTTTTCGACTTTTTGTGAATCATCTGCTCGGATAATAAATTCATTTTAAGTTTTTGAGACTTGGTGTGTAAAAGACAAAGTAAATGTGATCGTGTCTTACCATGACTGTGTTGCGAGTGTCTGCGATACAGGTGAATGGCAGAAGTGCGGTCTAAAGTGGAAGTGTTTGTACATCAATTCTGGCGACGTAAAGCCTTTTTTTGATTGGTAGGCTTCAAACTTTTTAATAGCACATGCAGGAGAATTTTTATTGCTTAAAAAAAGGCACATAGAGTAGACCTGCAAGTTTATGATCAGACAGTGACAGCAATGCTGTAGATATATGCTGCCACAGCATATATCTACAAAAGTGGCATGCTTGTTTCATTGGACAGCGACAATATCTTTATGCTTAGTAGAAAAGATTATAACCTTGGGGGCATTTCATTCTCATGCTACGTTGTTCAACACACAGCTGCCCATGTTACGGCAGCAGATTTTATTGTAGATTGTATCTAGGGGAAGACAGTTTGAGCATGTTTTGAAATCCCCACAGGGAAATGTCAGAAAATAAATAAATAAACTGGAAAAAAAACTACCTGTATTCCACGTTTCAAAAATATATTCAATTTCCACTGTGTCCACTCTTGCAGTGAAACGTTTTGTCTTGAGGGTAGCTGTCAAAATTCAGATGTAGCGATGACACTTGTTGGGCCCAGTCCCCATCGCAGTGTGTGTTTTCTTTTTTTTTCTTTTTTTTTTATATATGTCATGCCTTCCAGTGACTCTGCTTCCTCCTCCGCCAGTGAACCTCAAAGAACGACTCCCCCACTGTCTGGCTCACATCGTCAGCAACGAAATTATCAAGGCACTGTAAATTGTAGATTGATTATTTACACCGTTATATGAGAATATAAGATAACACTGAATGGTCTCTGAAGGAAAAATGTTTTAAAAAAGGCATTGGAACAACTTTCTTGGCAATTGTGTAACGTGGGCCACACTGCAATGTAGCAAGCACTGAAACTGGGGCATTCAAATTCTGCCAAGGCCCGATGTGTTAAGTGCTGTGTGACGGGTTAGCGAAGGTGATGTGATACCACCGCGTAGCAGAATGATGATCAATTCAGGCACAGTAACATGGGCACGCTTGTACTTTTTCTATTCTTCCCTTCTTTCTGCCAAGAAATCACCTGAATGAGTATTTTTTGTATATCTACCTTTGCCAGAAGCTAACAAGTCTCTGAACTTCACCTGAACCTTGTTTCACTGCCGCATGACAAACTGAGACAGAGGCAAGCATTACAAATCTTTCTTGAAGCCATAGAAACAATGCACATTTTATAAAAGACTGAATTTGATGCAGAATTTGAAATTTCACTTGCTTTAAAACTGCATGTGAATCATGTGTGTGAAGGCTGTTGAGCTGAAATGCCCAAAAATAGTTGGTCGACTTGTAACAATGCCAAATTTTTGCCATTCACTCTCAACCGAGTTTGACATTTATTGTGTAACAACGAACAACAGAAAATATTCAAGCACATAATTATTTCTCAATTAAAACGTCGAACGATGGATATTTATTTAGATTTCTGAAAAGAACTAAAGTCGTTTTAGTGATAAATGTGCGTCATTAATTTCCAAGCCTGGAGGAGGGAGGGAGGAGCAGGGTGGACATAACAAAACATATTCATAAAATACTGAGGAAACTAAAGCCCAAAACAAAGTCTTGGAAGCAACAAGAAACCGAAGCAAAAAAATAATAATTTAAATTAATTTAAAAAAAACGATGACCGTAAACACAAACAATGACCTGACCCCAAATGGTCGGGCAGGGAGTTCTTTTAACAGAAAACTCAGAATGACATCATGCCCAACAGGTGTGCCGCTGTAGGAAGAGGCCTACAGTGCCACCTGTTGGTCACAAACAGAGCCGCCGTGACAAACTCGGTTGTAAAAAGGTAGAATTAAGTTTGAAATTCGACATTCCCATTCAAAAACTGTGCACACACTGAAATGGAAATTGTCTGTATTCATGATCCTGGATTGGTGTCTAACTTATTTGCATATTAGCTGTCACTATTCCATTGTATTCACTCATCGGCTCATAACATTGCATTCATTACCCAAAGTGGTCAAAACTTAGTGATGAGGTATCGAATTAAAAAAGTCTTATCAATGCCGTCTTTTAAATCTACACTTTCAATTCACACCTTTCGAATGATCTTTTCATTAAAATACAGTTAACAACAGGATCCTATGCCGCCTACTTTGAAACAATAAACCAAACGCTGACATTCGGGCATAAGGAGCAAATGATGGACAGAAAGACAATGTCTGTTCAAAACTGATGGGGTTTTTTTTTCAGATGCAAGAAAAGATGACAGACACCTGGCATTTGAACAGGGGTGTGTAGACTTTTTATATCCACCGCACATCATTATCCTACTGGTATTTGTAGATTCTCATCACACGGATTGCAAATTTACCATGCTTCACTGATGATAATATGGATACGATAACTGTGACTGACCTTCAGCACTGTGCATAAAAACATAGAGACACGTCGTTACTCTCACGCTGTTTGGAAGTGATTGGTAAGTTCTGACATTAGTGTGGAGGTCATGACTTCATCGAGCAGTAAGTGGCGGCAACGTAAAATCTAAATTGGCTATTTGAGGATCAACTTTAGATGCATCGCGATTCAGTTCTTCTCAACTAGGAATGTAATTGGGGGACCAAAATACAGCTTTTTGTCACCTTGAGGAGAGTCTACAATATTAATAGCCTCAAGCTGCTAACATTGTGGCCAAGTGGGGTGATGGAGCTGTAGTAAAAAACAAGTGTGTGTGTGTGTGTGTGTGTGTGTGTGTGTGTGTGTGTGTGTGTGTGTGTGTGTGTGTGTGTGTGTGTGTGTGTGTGTGTGTGTGCGTGCGTGTGAGTGTGTGTGTGTGTGTGTGTGTGTGGATATGTGTATGGCAGTTGTGTTGGCGATGTTGTTGGGCTGCATGTGTTATATTTGTTATAATAGTTTTGTTGTATTTCAAAACGCAAAGTATGCTTGTCCCTCATCACTTGCCGTAGTCTAAGAGGCTATGTAGGAATGTGTGTATTGGTTGAGAGAATAATCGCTAAACCAAGTGAGGCCGGCAGAGTAGCAGAATAAAGATTAAAATGTGTTGTATTGTTTTGTTATTGTAAAGTGTCCTTGGGTGTCTTGAAAGGCGCTTATAAATAAAATGTATTATTATTATTATTATTATTATTATTTTTAAAATCTCCATAAAAGCATCTTTATTTAATGGAACGCAGAACATTACACCTTTTACTGCAGTATTCACGGAAGTTGGCCAGCATTTCCTTATAACCCGCCGGTTGTTTCTGCGCCATGGTCATCCTTGCCCGGATGGAAAAATGGCACCAGTTCATAAAACAAAAGCCCCAAGCACCATGGATTAGTTGATCCTGAAGTCTCTCTGATTCCAGGATGTTTTTTCCAGTTGGGAGTACATAAATCTAGACCAACTGACTCTTTCAAAAGGTATGACATTTGCTGTCGCTCTTTTTCAATGAAATAGATAAGGCCAAGGTGGGGCGCAACATTCCAGTTCCTCCGCGGACTGGTTGCCAAGTCAATTGCAGGGTATACCGTATTATGTGATGCAATCAAATTATGCACATTTTGACATTCACATCATCAGCATACCAACAGTAAGGACTGAGAATGATGAAACAGATCAAGCTGTAAATAACCGAACAAAAAAGCCTTGGAACCCTTGTCACTATTTTTAATCTGTTCTGGTCCAAACCTTTGTCGTGTTTTAAATTAATTCTCAAAACGGACACTGGTTAAAAAAAAAAGGCTACTCACCCTGTACAGACATGAAAGACTTTGATCTTATTTGCACAGATACGATTGCCAAAGATGAACTAGATGCAATAAAAACAACAGCTGGCCAGCATGATGCAATACAAAACAATCCCTCCCACATCGGACCTCATCACGGAGCAAACGACGCTGTTGGATTACATTTTCCGAGGTGCAGAACTGCCGTCCTCGTATGACTTATATGCTCCCGTTCTATGGATTATTTTCTTCGGGATGCCAAATTGTGCTTCCACTTCACCCCTATGCACTCACGAGGAACCTCAAGCTTACGCATGACTGTCTAACATCTTGCAGGAACGTGCGCAACAGCTTCACAGGAAAATGTCTCCTTTACTTGAAGGGAGAATATCCCCTGTGAGGTTTTGACGCAGCCATCCACTGGATGCCTCTGAAAACAATATGCAGAGCAGCACTTATCCATAGAAGGTTTGATCGGCAGGAGAACGACATGGGATCGCAGCAGTGGAAAATTTGAATATAACGTTCTTGAAACTGTTACGGTCACTAAGTATTGACACATTTTGAGCATGGGCCAATTGATATTGTCAGATATTGTCATCTTATTTTATAATGTCTTGTTCTACATTTAAGACTATCCCAGCCGTCTTCGGGCAGTAGGCGGGGGACACCCTGAACAGGTTGCCAGCCAATCGTACAGCACACAGAAACGGACAACGATCCGTGCTCACACTCCCACCTAGGGAAAATTTTGGAATGTTAGAGTAAGCCGTAGTACCCGGAGAAAACCCACACAGGCACGGAGAGAACATGCAAACTCCACACAGGAATGCCGGAGCTGGAATCGAACCTGGTACCTCTGCACTGCGAGGTCGATGCGCTAAACACTTGGCCATCGGGCCGCCTGAGCCGTTTCAAATCATTTGAATTGACAAAGGTAATAATGCACCCAATTTGTGGTCCAAGTTCATCGATGTTTTGTTTTTTGCCGTCGTTCCCCTCAACTCAGTTAAATTTTTTTTGTGCTTTCGCAAGAGACGCCGCTGTAACAAAGCGCTGTACACAAAACATCAAATAATAATAACAATTGAGACATAAATAACCAAACAAAAGCTTCTTCTCCAGTCAAAACACACCACAGCTTTCTTCACACTTTCTTCACTTCGCATACAGAGGGTGCAGAGTTTTATTCCCTCTTGTTGCAAATTGTTTGAAGCTGTTAGAGATGAGAGAGAGGAGCAAGACTGAAGTCTCCCGTGACCAGTCTGAAGGCACTGGGATCATGCTAGCTGCAATCACAGCGTGCATGACGTCACTCGAGTTTGCTACAAGCTGAGATCGAAAGCAATCGTATTTTTATAACACCCGATTGTTTGTTGCATTAGGCTCCATGTTGTCATCGGGGTTTCAAAGCTCATCGCAGTCCCACTTCTTGCAGCCTTACCATTACAGTCCAATAGCGCCAACATTCACCGTTGAACAAAAACGAAGCTATTGCAAACATGCTGTCTGAAAATGCACAAAACAACAAGCGCGAATACTCTCGGCAAATGAATCTCACAGCTGAAAACATTCCACAGCGGGTTTATTAGCCACACAAGGACACTTCAGTCACAAAAAAGGGCAGGAAAGTGCAAATTAGAAAGTGAAAAGGACTCTTGCAACCGAATGCCAACTACCGTTGACTATTGTTGTTTCAATCAATGTAAAATAGATCTTTAGGCGACCGTAACAAGTGTCTAATCAGAATCAGAATCAGAATCAGAATCATCTTTATTGGCCAAGTATGTAGAACACACAAGGAATTTGTCTCCGGTATACACGCTGCATTAGTATCATCATAAACAAGAACATGACAAATAGGTATGGAAGGACATTTCATAATGTAAGTGAACCGTAGTTTCAAGCAGAGCTAAAGTGATCAGTGGTAGAATACAATACTATTACAGTTTGTACAGTTGGTGCAGAAAATCATTGAACCATTTCAGAGAGATACAATATTTGTTGTACAAGAAGAGTGACTAGAGTGACTATGTGAGTGACTGTTTAGGGAGTTAATGGCTAGAGGGAAGAAGCTGTTTAAGTGTCTGCTGGATTTGGTGCGCATGGATCTGTAGCGCCTGCCTGAGGGGAGTAACTGGAAAAGGTGGTGGGCATGATGCGGGGGATCCAGGAGGATTTTCCGTGCCCTTGTCTTGATTCTTGCGGTGTGCAAGTCCTCAAGAGTGGGTAGGGCGGTGCCAATGATTTTTTCCGCCGTCCTAATTGTCCGTTGAAGTCGGATTTTGTCCTTCTTTGTGGCGGCCCCAAACCAAACCGTGATGGAAGAACACAGGATTGATTCGATGACTGCCGTGTAGAACTGACGTAGCACCTCCTGTGGCAGGCCATGCTTCCTCAGCAGCCTCAGGAAGTACATCCTCTGCTGGGCCCTTTTCAGGATGGAGATGGTGTTGACTTCCCACTTCATGTCCTGGGAGACTGTGATTCCCAGGAACTTGAAGGTCTCGACGGTTGACACAGGGCAGTTGGATAGTGTGAGGGCAACTCTGGAGAAGGATGTTTCCTGAAGTCCACGATCATCTCTACCGTCTTGAGCGTGTTCAGCCCGAGGTTGTGTCGGCTGCACCAAAGCTCCAGCTGCTCCACTTGTTGTCGGTACGCAGACTCGTCGCCGTCTTTGATGAGACCGATGACCGTGGTGTCGTCTGCAAACTTTATGAGTTTGACAGCTGGACTTGTTGAGGTGCAATCGTTTGTGTAGAGGGAGAAGAGCAGTGGAGAGAGGACACATCCCTGTGGGGCTCCAGTGCTAGTGGTGCGTGTTGATGATGTTGTCGCTCCCAGTCTCACCTGTTGTGTCCGTCCCGTCAGGAAGCTAATTTTGGTTTACCTCCATTAGTTGCACAATACAGTCACAATGTCCATCAAAACTGGATATTACAGTAGTTTTTTGCAAAGGCTTTATTAGAAAACCTAATTTGGATTTGGGTGGCCCGGTGGACAACTGGTTAGCATGTTAGCCTCACAATGCAGAGGTGCAGGGTTCGATTCCGGTTCCGGCCTTCCTGTGTGGAGTTTACATGTTATCCCCATGCCTGCGTGGGTTTTCTCCGGGTACTCCGGCTTTCTCCCACATTCCAAAAACATGCATGACAGGCTGATTGAACACTCTAAAATTGTCCCGAAGTGTGAGTGTGAGCGTGCATGGTTGTTCGTCTCTGTGTCCCTGTGATTGGCTGGCAACCGGTTCAGGGTGTTCCCCGCCTACTGCCCGAAGACGGCTGGGATAGGCTCCAGCGACCCTTGTGAGGATAAAGCGGATCGGAAAATGGGTGGATGGATTTGGATTTGAAAATATTACATTCCACATGTTTTTTTTTTTGTTTGTTTTGTTTTGTTTTGTTTTGTTTTTCTTCCATGGCGCATGTCAGAAATGTGGTACTTGGAAGCAAACAAAAAAAGTGGAACAATTCCAGTGAAATTTCCAAGAAAAATATATCGATGACTTTAAAACATGTTACTTTCTGCAGAAATTCGACAAATATTCCCCCGCCGTGGTTGTGAGCAGTCTATAGGCGAAGTAAAGTGATGAATTGCTGAGCAAATGCTTTGACGCGATGACATCACTGATGTTGTCCACGACATTAGGAACATTGAGCATTGTTGTTTAAAATGACTCTTGCCAAGATGCGCATTGAAAATAAATGGAATAATGAGTCTGGGTGAAAAAAAAGTTGGCGCAACAGCATTCGTGTGAATGCTTGTCACAAGCATTTATTTTCCATTATGCCTTTAATTGTTCTGCGTTCATTGTTGGAATGAAATGACATTTTCCATCTGATGCCTGTCCGGTTAGCAGTATGGGATCCTAAATTTATCGGCTCTCTTTCACATTACCACCATGAAATATTCTTTTATCCATCAGCATATGATGAATAGAAAACAGTCCACTTCCCTCAGCCACGTGCTCCAAGACACAAAAAGCATCCAGAATCAAAAGGTTAATTAAAAGGTTAATGATCTCAAGACGCCGCGACAACAGAATGTCTGATTCATGTTCATTTGGATATTCTCAATGCTTTGCATGTTGTTGGCATACCAAAGCGGCGTAAAATTATGCATGCCTCTGACATTTAACAATGAGGGAAAGAAAGTTTTTTGCAATATTAATTATTGGGGAATGGAAAAAAAAAGCTTTGAGTTTATTAGCAAGCCCGAAGTGAATAATGCAACAGGCTTATGAGAAGCAGGAAGAAGTTTGCATCGAGGGCAACACCGGGCGGATATAGAAGCTTGTTACTTATCATACAGAATAGTAGTGGAGCTGCAGAATTCTTATGTTTTTATTTTTTGTGTGTTGCATTTTTTCACTGTCTTACTTTGTTTGTCCACCATATTGTCAACTCTCCTGGTCCTTTATCTGCTGTGTGATTTGGTGAAGACTTTTGTCTGGTATCAGCTAATTTGTTCCATATAGATTCTGCATGTGTTAATATGCTATGTAACTAGGAGAAAAAAATCTAAGCAATTTTGTTCAAAAAAGTTGGGTGGGGGGTGTATAGCTCAGGAAACATGACGGAAACATTTCATAAGAAATTGGGGAGTGTAGCTTAGGAAGTTAGGAAATAGTTGGACACAAAAATGTCGGGGCGGGGAGAAAACGAGAATTCTTTACTTGAATTTGAATAGCCAACTAAAGTTTTACGGGTACTCTGATTCCCTCCCACGTTTGCAAAATATGCATGTAAAGTCAAAACTGATGACTCGACGAAGGCCATTTAAAGCAGTCATATTATGTCATGCTTCCCCCAGTTGTTTAGTCAAAATACACAAAAGATTCAAATAGTAGTCCACATAATATGTATACCGTAATTTCCACACGATAGAGCGCACCTGATTATAAGCCGCACCCTCTACATTTTTAGAGGAAAACCAATTTTGTAAATACACAAGCCGCACCTGTATATAAGCCGCACGTGTCCACATTAAAACATGTAAACATATATACAAAGAAAGACAGAGAGAGTTTTCAAAGTTTTAATAATATAACTTATAATAATAATATAACTTTCTTCCCAAACGGTGCCTGTGACGCGGCAGTAAAACGGTAGCAACATGGTAACAACACGCTAGCAACAGAATAGCAACACAGTATAACAGGTCTGGTAAAAGAACATACCGGTACTTGTAAAAATCACGGTGAGCCGTCGTTTATGCCAAGTTTACGTGCAGCGGCTCTGTTTCCTTCTTTATCGGACAGCTCGGTTGCTTTTAGTTTGAAAGCTGCGTCATATGCCTTTCTTTTTGCATTTTCCATGATGAGGGTATGTTCACGCTAATTTAATTTATGCACAAAACAAGAAGTTGCAGTCTTCCTCGACGCATATATTCCACCAGGTCTTAATCTTACCTTTTCTACTCGAGCGCCCCTGGCGGCCGTTAGAAAAATTACACAAATTGGCCGCATCACTGAATAAGCCGCAGGGTTGAAAGTTTGGGAAAAAAGTAGCGGCTTATAGTCCGGAATTTACGGTACATACACAATGTGTAGTTCACACAAGTAGTTGCTACCCAGTAATTTAGTTTTCTATTTAAAAGCACAGTTTTTTTAATTACAAAAACTTGAGCTGTGTGCTTTTGTGCAAGCGAGTTTGTTTGTATATGAAGTAGCATGAAGGCAAGCACACTTGGCCCACAAGGCACATTCTCAATCACTTGGTGGCATGTTGATTGGTGAAAGTGAGCACTCCGACCGCCTCTTTTAACATCCGCATCCAGCTGCCCTGTGGACACACACACACACACACACACACACACACACACACACACACACACTACCTAAAGCTCACAGAGCAGCCATAGCCAAATATTTCTCAGCGTTACAGCCAAGCTAAATAACCTTGCACAAAGCATTGCTGTATAATTGCATTTGCCCCGCTCGAGGCCTGCCAAAGGAGAAAAAAAAGCCCCCACATTTATAAAAACTTGAGCAGAACCTCACACCTGAGGCTTACAGTGAACATGGTCGGCCTGTTCGGTTTTTAGCAAGAAGATGCGTTATATGTATCTTTCGCTGGTAGTCAAGGCCAGAAAAGAGATGCGCATGACTGAGTTGACCACTGGGGACACTGCCAATCGCCTTGAGTCAGGCTTTGGGTCAACTCGAAATGTCATTTTTCCATGCGGTTGTTGTCAACACTAGAGGTGAAGCAAGTGTGTGTGTGTGGGGTAATGTTTTCAACGGGCACAAACACGTAAGTGGCCCTGTCGATATCTGTCTGTGCGATCGGTTCACAACAGTTCAGGGTGTACAACGTCTTCCACCCTCAGTCACAGATTTATGTTGCCTTCAAGGAAGGTGGGAAGTCGGAATTCACCGATCGACTTCAATGTGACGTCACTCGATAATGCCGAGCCCCATTGAGACACAGACCATGAAAGGCAAATAATACAAATAATAATTTACAACATGGTGGCCTGGTGGTCGAGTGGTTAGCGTGTCAACCTCACAGTGCAGCGGTACCGGGTTCGATTCCAGCTCTGGGCTTCCTGTGTGGAGTTTGCATGTTCTCCACGTGCCTGTGTGGGTTTTCTCCGGGTACTTCTGTTTCCTCCCACATTCCAAAAATATGCATAGCAGGCTGATTGAACACTCAAAATTGTCCTTAGCTGTGAGTGTGAGCATGGATGGTTGTTCGTTGCTGTGTGCCCTGCGATTGGCTGGCAACCGGTTCAGGATGTCCCCCACCTACTGCCCGAAGGCTCTAGCACACCCTGCGACCCTTGTGAGGATAAAGCGGACCAGAAAATGGTTGGATGGATGGATAAATATTTTCACAAATGAGGGCAGGATGGAGTGGGAGATCGACAGGCAGATCGGTGCAGGGTCTGCGAACTTGGTATTGGTCTGTCATGGTGAAGAAGAGGAGCTCAACCAAAAGGCCCCGAGGATGACCCAGGACATGCTGGAGAGACTATATCTCCCAGCTGGCCTGGGAATGGCTCGCGAGAGGAAAGTCTGGGCTTCCCTGCTCAAGCTGTTGCCCCCGGTAGAAAATGTTTGGAGGGATGATGGATGGATGGATGGAGACAGAAAATGATGTGAGTGTCAACATAAGATAACCACCTGTGGGTTTCACTTCTCGCTATGACAAGTAAGCGACATTGTTATTCCATGCCCGTAGTTGTATGAGGCAGTGCCCTCGGTCTTGTGGGAGGAGCTCCAGTACACCTGTGACCCGAGTGAGGTTAAGCAATACAAGAGCAGGGGCGGCGTGGCCATCGGGAAACGGCCGGTGTCGTTTCTGGGTGATCCTGGCCATCATGGCTATCTTCCCCTCCATCGACGATTCTTTTTCGGCATGTGTCTGCCGCACCCCGTCGCTGACTAGGTTTTGGCACGTATACGAATTGACTGACGGTATAGGATATTATTGTTGTTGCTCTTCATTATTATTGTGCCGAAAGCCGCCCGAGTCTGACTTTTTCTGGCGTAGGCTACGAAAAGCAACACACTGTGGAATTTTGCACATGCATAATTACACAAGATAACAAAAATATTGAAGTCGTTTGTAGATAACAAGATGTCATCTCCTGCATTGCCTGTCATATTTTTATACCTCAAAGGAAAGCCAGAAGAAGAAAGCGTCCTCTGTGCTTGTCATCTTCCAAAACAAAGGCCAGCGAATAGAATTGGGTTACCAAAGGAAAGCGCTGTTCCTTAAATGCAATTACATTGTATTTTTTGTCAAAAACTCATATCACCGTTTTTAAATTAAATTTAATGCTTTCAAATGTGCAGAAGCGAACCCGTTTCCCCCCACAATGGAGGAGGGCAGAGCTTGCAGCAGACAGGATATTTACTGCTTTCATTTCGTTTTGAGACAGTGGCTTATTGCTTTTGTGTTCCATTATTACTGCCTCCAACTGGGGCTAATTTATTTAGATTAAACAGGCCTGGTGTTTATTGTATGTTGTTTCCAAAAAAAAACAAAAAAAAGTGTGTGAGGGGGAGAGATTGGTTGTTGAACATATTAGTAATATGTTTCCCCCCCAAAATATCAAGGTGATTACCAAAGATGATTCCATTCTATTCAGAATTGGCGATTCATCAATAACGATGTCAAAGAGGTTTGTATTGAATCGGATGCATGTTGGAGAATTTGCCGCAGTTTGCAAGAGGCTTTGGCCACGGAGCGGCATTGTACAAATGCCAACATTTCACCAGGGCATTGGTTGCGACTCCTTCCAGTTGCAGACATTTTGGCTTGTCCGCGGCCTGCTGGGGGGGGGGTATTTCAAACATGGCTACCGAGCTATCGCTCGGTTCGGACTTACTAATATGGTCAATTACATGGTTGTATTTGTCTCGTGCAATTGTGCCTCCTCCTTTGGATTTGTGCCATATCTAAAAGACCATTAGGTTTTTTTTTCTCTGATTCATTGTGAAAGTCCCTTTTTACAAGATTCACCAATGCACACAAAATATAATTATTTCTTGTAAAACCCCAACAATAATGATGACAGTCATTTAATTTTGTGTGCCCCAACAGTGGAATGGCAGTTGCCCTTTTATTGAGACTTTTATATTTGTACAGCACCATATATTTTAGGATCTGAATCATTTATAAGTGACGATGAATTAGACAGATTCACATATTATTGTGCAGATCTCTTATAATGGTCATTACCGTATTTTACTTACTAAAAGGTGCACTGGATTATGAGGCGCACCTTCAAAGAATGGCCTATTGAGTAAATTTTTTTCATACATTGGGCGCACCGCATTATAAGATGCAATCTACAATGCATCCACTTGATGGAGCTATGTACAAAGAAATGCCAAAAGGACGATCTGGTGTCAGGAAACCTTATTTAATAAAGCAGCGACAAAGTTCACTGAACCAACAGCAAGTTATAATATTGACTCGTTAACGTTGAACTCTCTTGCCGCTGCACTATTTCCGTGTTCAACTGCGTAACCGATCGCCTTAAGTTTGAACTCTGCGTTGTCAGCATGTATGGATCAAGGAGCCATTTTGGGGTCAAAATATTACCGTAATGACCATACACAAGGCGCATCGGATTTTAAGGCGCGCTGTGAGCTTTTAAGAAAATGGTGCGCCTTTTAGTGCGGAAAATACGATAACTCAATCAACTTCATTAAGGGTCAGTCAACATTAACATATTCTTTGTGTGTAAAATATATTCCACATTCAGTATTTTGGCACTTCTTGGGGAAGCTACAAAAAAAATAGTTTGAATGCTTTTGTCAGCTTAAAATGTTTCTGGCTCGCTCGCTATCTTGTTAAAGTCAATTAAATCGGAATTAAAATCACACAGCGCGATTTCATTTTATCCAACAGGAAAGTGTCAGAGAGTGAAAGTTGAGGCGAAGAGCCTCATCTATTTGCCTCGCGAAACAGAATGAACCACATTTGACTCTGTCGGTTTCAACAACGTGATTTGTATTCTGCTTTGTCTGCCACTGGATAAACAACAAATGTTGTAAGGAAAACCCTTTCAAATCCGCCCCGCTTGTCTTTGACTCTTGAACTATATGTGTAAAAACACACAAAACAATACAAATGAAAATAATCCCTTTCACCAAAATGATCCACGCAAAGTCCAGGAGGGATTAGTGTTACCATATTGTCAATGCTCGATGCGATGTCAGTGAGTAAGTGCGCAATATTTAGTCATCTCAATTGGACAATTTCTCCCATATGGTGCATCTATCCTGATGCTTACTTGGCAATGGTTTTCATTTGGATTCGTTCCAGCTTTCTGACATGTTAACAAATATTGGCAGAGGGCTGTAGGGCGGTATGATTGAGAGGTTTAGAGAAGGAATATCTTTGGAGGCTGAAAAAAATGCACTGGGTTGTTGTCTAATTTAAGATAAAAAGCATTTCTGAGCCTTAGTCCAGCTAAAATTGAAAAAAAAAGGTAATTCAAGAAACCCCCCCCCCCAAAAAAATAATGTTACCCAATTCCACCCACATTTGCTTAAGCGACAGGTCAATCGATATTTGAAAAAAATGAAAGTTTTCCTCATTTTGTTTAGGTGGAGCATGACCGTGGAAATTGCCATCAAAGAAAACCCACTAATGTCAGAACAGGACCAAATGTGGAATGCTGCTGTTTTGTTCAACCCTGAAGGGTGTTGGGCTAAATGAGCCTCTTCATTGCTGCTTGCAGCTTTAATTATTCAAAAGATTAGTCGATTTAGATTGTTCACTCTGGGTTCCAATTCTTCAGGTTCTTTCATTCATTGATCCGATTAAGGCAACAAAATGGTAAATGGGCTGTCACTTGCAGAGCACTTTTCTACCTTTAGTACTCAAAGTGCTGAAGATCTGTTTCCTCATTGAACTACAGATGACGCAGCATCAGGAGCAACTGGGGGCGGGGCGCTTTGACAAGGTCGCAATGGTCACTTTACCCCTGAGCCATCCATCCATTTTCAACACCGCTTATCCTGAACAGGGTCGCGGGGAGTTTCTGGAGCCTATTCCAGCTGTCTTCGGGCAGTAGGTGGGGGACATCCTGAACCAGTTGCCAGCCAATCGCAGGGCACACAGAGACGAACAACCATCCGCGCTCACACTCACACCTAAGGACAATTTTGAGTGTTCAATCAGCCTGCCATGCATGTTTTGGGAATGTGGAGGGGAAACAGGAGTACCCTGAGAAAACCCACACAGGCCCGGGAACAACATGCAAACTGCACACAGGGAGGCAGGAGCTGGAATTGAACCCGTTACCTCTGCACTGTGAGGTCAAAGCACGAACCACTGGACCACCGGGCCGCCCTAGTGTAGAACTAAAAGCTACAATATTCAGTACGATATGAGCGATACAATGAACTATAGTTAAACGTCAGTTTCACTCATATTAATACTACCTATTAAAATATCTTATCAGATATAATATCAGAAATCACATTTTGACTGAATTCAAGATTTTTTCACTCCGTGTTTTTTTTTTTGTGGGCTTTTGAAGTGATGGTCTTCAAACTCATCGAATGCAAACTGCATCCTTTTTTTTTTTTTTTATTTACTTCAGGGCTTTGCAGCAAATGTACTTTATGCTTAGCCCTTTAAAAGACACAGCCATCTGCAGTCGACGCGCTGGTTGCATTTTAGATTGTGCTCCACGTCCTAAAGTGTTTAGCTTTAGAGTGCAGG
The DNA here is from genome assembly GCA_026261675.1 of Hippocampus mohnikei. NCBI lineage: Eukaryota > Metazoa > Chordata > Actinopteri > Syngnathiformes > Syngnathidae > Hippocampus > Hippocampus mohnikei. The sequence goes on along the minus strand of JAKGUB010000284.1, from coordinate 7,622,187 downwards.
TCGGACAGCAGTCAGATGCAATTGGCTTTCATGCTGCTTGTCCCCCCCACTCCACCCTTTTTTGTTCCAGTGTCTCGCAGGACTACCAGGGTGTCAAATTGTGCTCTAATTAAGGTCTAAGAGTGGGCTGAGCGAATGTTTTGGAGGGTCATGCGAAGGAGATCTCAAGAGTGCTTTTTGTGCTTTCTCAGCTTCACATTTCATGCGGCCAAAAAGGATTCACACCTCCAAGTTTTCCGCTAGTCTGACTCGAAACTTACAGCAAGTGACAGTTCCATATGTGGTCTATTTACGTGAAGGTTTTACAGGACTTAGGGGGGCGGCTAAGTGCACCACCACCAAATCGTTAGGCCAACGTGAAAGACGATATCCACCTGTGACAACTGCAAATAGATTTGGAAAAACAACTAGCTTCCTGTATGCATGTTCTCCCTGCATTTGTGTTTGTTTTTTCCCGAGGTATTCCAGCTTCCTCCCACTCTCCAAAAACATGCATGCTAGGTTCATTGAAGACAAAATTGTCCTGAGGTGTGAGTGGAAACGGTTGTCTTGTTTGGTTGCCAATCAGTGCAGGCTACACGCTGCCTCTCACATTTAGTCAGCCGGTATGGCTCCAGTTCACCTCTGACCCCCCTGACGATAAGCGGTAGCCTATGGAAAATGGATGGATGTGTTTTACATATAGTACGGTAACTCGTACAGGGGATGACTTTTTGGAGCATGAAGGTCCAATTGATTAAATGTGATGTCACCGAATATGGTTTACGATGGCAATATCACCAAATGAAAGTCATAAAGAGCGGACTAAAAAGTCAAGCAATATAGTACGAGCTTCGGGGCTCAGAGACTTCATACTAGTGGGTGAATTTGGTTGCCTTGGAAACCGAGCATCCAGAAGTGCTTAAATAAAAGTTTTATGAGATAGAAAATAGAGAATGGGAACGGAAAAAAGGTTCAAGAGAGAGTTGTGACAGGGGCTGTTTTTCATATTAATATACTGTAAATGCTTGAGACAAGTTAAAGAACGAGAACAGGTGGGTATGGAAGTACATCAAGTCACCTGGATCAGAGGAAACAATTGTTGATCTGAGTTCGAAGATTGCTTCCTGTTGACCTTCTGAATGTCTCAAGGTCGTCTTAGTGATATAAGTGCACATTTAGATTTTTTTTTGTCCTCAGTGTGATTTATTTTCTCCAAAAATAAACAGGTTGGATAACAGATTTCCTCATCTAAATTCATTTAGGACATTCTAAAATCATTTCAGAAAAAAATAGTACCGGTACTCATTATAATCGTACCCCAAATGTTTCTCATCTTTTTTCTAGTATGTAGAATTGGCCGAGCTAATTTACACACTTGCTTTTGTGTTATTTTTTAATAAGTAAAACCCTTTTGTTTTTCTTTGACGCGGCTATGCACGCATGTACAGGTATTTGTGTTCACGAAGTCCGTCGCAGATTTTGGTGTTAAAAGTCGTGTTTGGTTGAGATGCACACCGCTAATAATGAACAACGTTGGTGCGATTGTTTGTTTGTTTCTCTCCTCTCAAAAAATGATATGCGGGGAAGAGGGGATGTGTCACAGTTGAACAGTATGTTCTGTTGCAAAGGCTGACACTGGCAGAACAGAAAATGGTCCACAAACACTTTGTTTTGTGGGAGCAGGGTGAAGATGGTCACTGCGGCAGTTATCGACTACAAGAATAGCACGATATTATTTTGCTACATTTGGCAATTATAAATTGCCCATCACGGAATGAGGGTGGAAAGCAATCGTAGACAATCCCCCTAGAATTTCTAAGAGAAAAACGAATTGCTTTTGTTGTATCTGTTTGCTATCTGTTTTCTAATTGATCCGTGTGTATGCTGCAAGTCTGAGGGGAAATGGATGCTGTGTTGACACATAGAATACACTTAGAGTGACATTATATCATAATTAGTTTAAAGCATATTTTTCCCCCTTGCTGTGCTCTGGGTGGCAAATCGTTTCCCAGTTTCAAAGAAACACAGCAGAGCCCGTGGTTCCATTTTGAATCCCGTTGGCCGGCCGTCAAATTGCTTGCATGGCTGATCATGATAATATCTGGATGGATGGATGGATGGATGGATGGATGGATGGATGGATGGATGGATGGATAGATAGATAGATAGATAGATAGATAGATAGATAGATAGATAGATAGATAGATAGATAGATAGATAGATAGATAGATAGATAGATAGATAGATAGATAAAGTGTATCCATCATGTATCATATTTCAGTGACGTCAGAATGACATCAACAGTATGTAATATTTTATTTCATACACTTTTGCAAACATTCCCATCTGAGGATATCCACATATGTTGTATTTTTTATTTTTTTTCCCCTCACTATGCTGTTATGACTCCAATTTATTTCAAATGTAATTGGTTTGCTGAAAAAAAATAAAGAAAAATACAGCCTTATTAGAGAGCTATTTTCAAATGTTCCCTTTTTAGGTTCCAAAATTCCTTTTGTCATGTCAACAAGCTGTTTTTGAAGAAAGAATTGTTGTGCTTAGAAAACACACAAATATCGCGACTTCATGCCAAAAGCATGAGCCGTATGCATTCACAATGAGTGATCGTGTCGCTGGCTGACGCCATATTGTGCGCCACAGAAGACCTCCTTAAAATTCCCAGTAGAAGTGATTCTATTTTTGCTTTGCTTATATCACCGCTCAATTATGCAGCCAGCAAAAGTGTCAGAAATGAAATCTGTTGTGTGGTTACATCACTTAAAAAAAAAAAAAGATTGTAGAACTGAGTGGATCTGTTGCTCAATCAAGTGCTTTGAAGACAGACAGAGAGGGAACCTTTTTTGTGGAACAGTTGGTTAACCCCCCACCTGCTCTCTCTTATCAATGTTACTTTGTTTTCATACCGACAATTTCATGATGCGGTTTGTCTGATTTGCATTTTAATTTGTTTCTGTTGTCAGACAAAAGAGCAACGACGCTCTTTGAATGTGGACTGCGAGGCTATTTAATACAATGATCACAAAAGTTGAGTTCACCTCTGAGTACTTGGGATCAATAGCATCGAGTTACGATGCATCCACAAAATTTGGATTTTTGTGGAGCCGTTAACATTAACCATAAGTGCAATAAGGAGGATCTATAGTTTCGATCTGTCTATTTATCTGCGGCCACTCCCATCCATTGAAGTCATTTCTCTTTTCAAGCTCACACCTCTCCCATCTTCGTTTCTATTTCCTGCTGTCTTGATTTGTTCTCCCAAAGGCAAATGTCATGACATGGCCGCTGCTGCAAATAATGACTTCCCCTCTTGTCTCTCCCTGTTGTTTCCCTTTTCTCTGTCCTAACTGCTCCCACCGGGACTCCAGCTGGACGTCGGGCTCTCCATTTGGTTCGACTGGCTTCATGTCATTCAAATACCACCATTTGTCCCTCACTCACCCTTGTTCCTCACCTTGTTCACTCGAGCCAGTCTGTTCTCCAAGACCACTAGCTTCATTTGAGCAAATTGGTTTTGATTGATACCCAAATGTTACATTCTTGCCAAAATGCTACTGCGCCTTGACCCTAAAAAAACATCGACAAACTGGAATCCATATTTTTCTCACTTGCTTCTCATGTAATGATGTGCGGGTTTTAACCTGACAACTGTAATATGCTGTAATGAATTTCCCACAGTTTTGTAGGTTAATATTAAGGTCTTAAAAGTGGTACACTGAACCAGTTTTCCTGTAATATATCTTGGCAGATTCAGTGTGCCGCCTGAGGGAAGACAAGGCGAATGATAAATCAGACCGAGGAGAAGTAAGTGTAAGTTTCCTTTTGAAAGTTATGATCACCTAGCCTTGCTCTAGTTTATAGTATAAATTGGACTTCAAAGTCACTCACGAATATCATGCTCTTTCTGGTATTTTCATCTACAATCATGATGGAGAATGTAATGAAGACTTCAAGAGGTTTTGCAAAAATATTACATTCACCATTACAATAGACAGCCCTTTTATGGAGTGTAACCGGGCTACACGCAACAATTTTTAACATCCCAAGTTTTTTTTTTTAATGTGAGAGACCCCACAAATGACGAGGGAGGCTTGGGGGGATAGCAAAGTGTGTGCTATACTTCTTAGTCTCCATGATATAAAATGAGGAGTACCAGTGGAAGAAACCATCGAAGCAGCTAAGCTAACTGTTAGCTAGATAGCTAACGTTTTACAGTGTTTGAAGATTTGTGAATTGTACAAACACTCAACACAACCAGTTGTTCATCTATTTGCGTCCAACAACAGTACAAGCTTCAGGTTGCTTCTGAATTGGCTGATGTTCCTTTCGGCGTCAACAGCACGGAGTCCCTGACTCGGCCAAACTCGTGTTGACCACACATAAGCAGACTAAAAATTAAAAAATAAACAGGTTTAACATTTACAATTGTCTACGCTGAGAAGATGGGGTGGAATAATCCTTATGTACACACTCCACACACCAAAGAATACTCAATCTTCGAGAGGCATCCAAAAAAGTTTGCCTTTGAATTTGACTTTGAATGCAAGGGAGTGAAAATGCTCAAATTTGGCACGACTGTCAGGATGTGTGTATACATATGCTTCATTGGCTTGAGATCAGGTCTCAAACAGGGACAATATTCAATGAAGTTTTCAGTTTTGTATTTTTAATCTTTATGGGGACCTCACATTCTCAATAAGGCATATGTGATCATGACTGAACACTTCTATCTGAACTCTGTTGCTGTTTGAGACATGATGTGCTATGCTTTGGATCTAAACTGATCCTTTCTTTTTCTACATTTTTTTTATTCCCATCATTCTGATTCTGGGCGATCATGTGTTCTTTAAAAAATGTCAAAAGCATCTGATTCCAGTCATTTTGAGGCTTTTTGTGTGTTTGCTCTTTTTGTTTGAATGTTAGAGCTCATTTGCACTTTCTGGTAAAAGCATCAATGTAATAGATCTCGAGCTTTCGATTAAATGCTAACATTTGGAGTACTGTATGCTTGTTGTATTGTGAAGGTTATATTTCTTCTTCACCACGGATTTGATTTAGTTCAGCATTCAAAGTTAAATGGACCCTACTGGGAGCTTTCAAATGTCAACTGAAAACCTGAAATCAATTCCTGTCCATTTCTGGGTCAAATGTCCAAATGCTTCTGAACAAAACTGTTCCAGCGATGACAAGCAGTCACCCCAAAAAGGTCTTCAGCTAAAGTAAACTCTAGAGGAGTAACAAACGAAATTAATCATTTGTGTATTTTCCATCAATGTTGCTAATTCTAATCCAGTTGGTAACTTAAGACGCTCTTTGAATGTGGACTGCGAGGCTATTTAATACAATGATCACAAAAGTTGAGTTCACCTCTGAGTACTTGGGATCAATAGCATCGAGTTACGATGCATCCACAAAATTTGGATTTTTGTGGAGCCGTTAACATTAACCATAAGTGCAATAAGGAGGATCTATAGTTTCGATCTGTCTATTTATCTGCGGCCACTCCCATCCATTGAAGTCATTTCTCTTTTCAAGCTCACACCTCTCCCATCTTCGTTTCTATTTCCTGCTGTCTTGATTTGTTCTCCCAAAGGCAAATGTCATGACATGGCCGCTGCTGCAAATAATGACTTCCCCTCTTGTCTCTCCCTGTTGTTTCCCTTTTCTCTGTCCTAACTGCTCCCACCGGGACTCCAGCTGGACGTCGGGCTCTCCATTTGGTTCGACTGGCTTCATGTCATTCAAATACCACCATTTGTCCCTCACTCACCCTTGTTCCTCACCTTGTTCACTCGAGCCAGTCTGTTCTCCAAGACCACTAGCTTCATTTGAGCAAATTGGTTTTGATTGATACCCAAATGTTACATTCTTGCCAAAATGCTACTGCGCCTTGACCCTAAAAAACATCGACAAACTGGAATCCATATTTTCTCACTTGCTTCTCATGTAATGATGTGCGGGTTTTAACCTGACAACTGTAATATGCTGTAATGAATTTCCCACAGTTTTGTAGGTTAATATTAAGGTCTTAAAAGTGGTACACTGAACCAGTTTTCCTGTAATATATCTTGGCAGATTCAGTGTGCCGCCTGAGGGAAGACAAGGCGAATGATAAATCAGACCGAGGAGAAGTAAGTGTAAGTTTCCTTTTGAAAGTTATGATCACCTAGCCTTGCTCTAGTTTATAGTATAAATTGGACTTCAAAGTCACTCACGAATATCATGCTCTTTCTGGTATTTTCATCTACAATCATGATGGAGAATGTAATGAAGACTTCAAGAGGTTTTGCAAAAATATTACATTCACCATTACAATAGACAGCCCTTTTATGGAGTGTAACCGGGCTACACGCAACAATTTTTAACATCCCAAGTTTTTTTTTTTAATGTGAGAGACCCCCACAAATGACGAGGGAGGCTTGGGGGGGATAGCAAAGTGTGTGCTATACTTCTTAGTCTCCATGATATAAAATGAGGAGTACCAGTGGAAGAAACCATCGAAGCAGCTAAGCTAACTGTTAGCTAGATAGCTAACGTTTTACAGTGTTTGAAGATTTGTGAATTGTACAAACACTCAACACAACCAGTTGTTCATCTATTTGCGTCCAACAACAGTGCAAGCTTCAGGTTGCTTCTGAATTGGCTGATGTTCCTTTCGGCGTCAACAGCACGGAGTCCCTGACTCGGCCAAACTCGTGTTGACCACACATAAGCAGACTAAAAATTAAAAAATAAACAGGTTTAACATTTACAATTGTCTACGCTGAGAAGATGGGGTGGAATAATCCTTATGTACACACTCCACACACCAAAGGATACTCAATCTTCGAGAGGCATCCAAAAAAGTTTGCCTTTGAATTTGACTTTGAATGCAAGGGAGTGAAAATGCTCAAATTTGGCACGACTGTCAGGATGTGTGAATAAATATGCTTCATTGGCTTGAGATCAGGTCTCAAACAGGGACAATATTCAATGAAGTTTTCAGTTTTGTATTTTGAAACTTTATGGGGACCTCACATCCTCAATAAGGCATATGTGATCATGACTGAACACTTCTATCTGAACTCTGTTGCTGTTTGAAACATGATGTGCTATGCTTTGGATCTAAACTGATCCTTTCTTTTTCTACATTTTTTTATTCCCATCATTCTGATTCTGGGCGATCATGTGTTCTTTAAAAATGTGTTAAAGTCATTTTCACACTGCACTTAGCGGGATGCAGCATGCTGTTAAAAATCATTTTATTGTGTATATGGTGAGGTGCGGGAAGCATGGAATGGGCAGCGTGACAAGAGGATGTTTGCTGCGATGGCACATCACATAATAAATGCATTCGAGAGCAGCATTAGACAAGCGTCTTCAATAGGAGAAGGTCTGGCAAAGTGATTTAGTGTTATTTTGGTGGCCTTATTTACAGGTAATGGCTTGAGAACATTGAAGGGAGCCTTAATAAATGCAGTGTCTCAATGTACCGAGCTTCGGGACACACAAAAGATGCCGAGATGTGTTTAAGAAGACAGAGCCCCTTGCTCAGTCTGACATATGCCTTGAAGTAGTCTCGTTGGAACTGCAGCTCACAATTGAGATTAAACTATCCAAGTTCCTGCCCAGCCATTAGAAACGATGCACCCGTTCCCTTTTTCTTCTGCTTTTCTCCCCATCCTCCTTAAAGTGAGCAAAGGCGGGGCTTTCTTTTGCAACAATGAAACGTGTGGTCTACTTTTCATCCGAACTGGTGGCAAAACTTTACTCCCTTGGAAGGCTTCTAGGTCAGCACTTATAATGATGGGCACGCTGGGCGCGAGACGGTGTCGTCTTTTAAATTTGCCCCGCAACCCTCTCACATTGAACGAGAGTGGATATTTATCTAGGTGGGCTTCCATCCATCTACTGTATTTCCATTTGAATGTTCAAGAATTGCTAAAATGAATTGAATTTTTTTAAAAAGGTCTAAAATTCACAAAACAATTTTTAGGCTTGGAGTGACTGGATTCTTCAGCGTATCGATAAAAAGAAAATGCAAACTTTTGCTATGGAAACAAGTTGCGAATAAACGATGACAGAACCGGATACCACATCACATGTTTTGACTACCTATTACATCCCACGTTTATATTGTAGTCACAAAATATAGCAGCAGACCATAAAGTAAGGTGTGTGTGTGGTGGGCGAGGGGGATTTGAAGTATTTCTGGAGTTGTTAAAGAAGCGAACAATAACGTAGTAACGTGTTTACGTTCCCATAAAGACAGAGAACGAAACGGTGGTCTCCTTATCTCCGACAGTACGCTGAACATAAACACTCTTCTTTGCCTTCTCCTTTTCATGAGCGCTTGGCTTGCTGTGAACGCTGAGACAATAGCGACCAGAGTCCTCTCAAACCAGGAAAGCTCGATCAGCAATCTGCCCAGGATCACTTTTGTTGACAGTTACCCCAGTGGCTTGTTGCATATGATGTGATCTCATGGCGCAGTCTCCCCTACTCTCGATATTCGCTAAATTATAAGTCGCATGTTCATTTTGCACATTTTCTCTACATTTACTAAAAATGTTTGAAACATTGGGATGGAAACCCCATTCGTGTCCTTTGAGGAAAAAAAGCGTGACCCAAAAGAAGGCGAATATCTTGTTACTGGTTAAAATGATGTGCAGTGACGTCAGCTTCTCTTGATATGCTGACCTCATGTTTGCTGCTCCTCACAGGTTGTACGTTCAGCCTAAGCATTATTATAGTAGTCTATTTTTCTCTGCTTTTTCTGTACTGTTCTTTCTTTTCTTTCCATCTGTCCCCTCACAAACCTTACATTTTCAAAAAAATATATAAATATTGTGTGTAGTATGCAGTATGACCACAGAGTCTTTCAATCATTTCAGTGTCCGATGAAATGATGTTATCTCTCTTTTTTTTTTATTCCCCCAATAGGGATAAAGGATGACAAGCGCAGCTTTGCTTGAATATTTCTCAGCAATCGTGGCGAAGATAAATCGACGGATCTCTCTCGAGCCACTTGTTTTGCCTTCATTCAAGATGAAATAAAAAAACAGCCTGCCTTAATACATCCCCAGATGTCAAAAGCACTCTTCTCTCCAACGGAGACTGTCTTCATCGCAGGCGATCACTTGGCCGAGATTCAAAGCTAATACAGTTTTAGAATAATAATTACCTCACGTTGGATCTTCAGGGAAGCCGCTAACATTGCTTACGGCACAGCTTTCCTATCAGAAAAGATGACAGATGTTATTGGAATTAAGACATTTCCTTCCATATTCTTCCGCTGTCGCACAGTCAAAAAAAAAAATGAACGGGAGTTGTTGTCAAGGAAGACTGTGAGACTGTGAGACTTTTTTCCCCCCTTTGCTTTACAAATGTCTTTTTAATCAACTGGCACAATGGGAAGCGTGGCATCATCTGACAGGAGGGAGGAAGTAGGAGGGCAAGCAGAGTGACACTTTAAAACCCTTTAGTGACATTGATTTCAGATCGCTGAGGTGAAGCCAAATGAAGTCTGTTCTTGGAATCATTTCACTCCATATAATTGATTTGCAACTGCTAAAATCTATTTGCCTTTACCAAGAGGGTTTTTATTTCTTCAGCAGCTGTTGAATCTAAATATTATTATTTTTAAAGGTGTACTTGGGTTTAACATTTGCTTTTTAAAATTCTTAATATTTTATTTCTTCCACCAGAAATATACCAACATTAGGAGAACACTCACGGAATTAAATAATATGGACAGGAAATAGTTATTATTATTATTATTACTGTTATTGTTATTATTATTATTAACATTGTGAGCACGGATATTTGTTGGTCTCTGTGTGCCCTGCGATTGTCTGGCAACCGGTTCAGGGTCTCCCCGCCTACTGCCCGAAGACAGCTGGGATAGGCTCCAGCACGCCCCTTGTGAGGATAAAGCGGTTCCGAAAATGGATGAATGGATGGATCATGAACCACATACTGTACACTGCTTTTGTTTCATCAATAATCAAAATTGCAAGCCAAATGGTGGTGCAAAACAATGAGATAAGGTACTCTTGAGGCTGTGTCAGCACCGAGAAGCTTACAAAAGTTGCACTGACTGCTGACAACATTAATACAAGCTTGATGCTTCCGGAACATGCTGACCTGCTGCCTCCTGCTGTATGAACACTGGAGGAATACTGATATGCTCATGTAACTGTTCCTGTTTTCCTTGCACATATATGGCTGCGTTCTCAGAGCTCATGTCAAAATATGCCGGGGAGAGGCATACGTACATGCTCATGTTTGAAAAATCTCAAATCAAATCGACATTGAAAAAGAAAATTTACTTACTGATCGGCCATCTTGTTTCGCTAGTCATTTAAAACCAGTGATATTTTTTGTTTTTGTTTTTTGGAAGGAACAATCACTCGAGAGTATACTGGGGAGAAAAATGGTGTGTGGAATTCATTCCATTGTATTTTGTCAAGTGGCTGCACACAATAGAATCACCTGGATTTACATACATTTTATAAGTTAGAAAAAAAATTAGCTGGATCCGGATCATTTTATTGTACGCAACCACTTGACAAAATAAAATTAGGTAAATTCACCACACTTTTTTCTGTCACGTTGCGCACAAAGCAGGAAAAAGAACTGCTTCGTACGCAACGGAGCAAAAGTGAATAAATGGATCCCCAAGGTAGCAGACACTGACAAGGACTTTGTCTCAAAATTATATTTATTATCAACACAAAAAACACCGCCTAATAAACAACAGAAAATGCTGGCAAAAACGAGAACCAGGAAAATACTGTAACGCGAAAAACAAAAGCGCTTGCAAAAAACGGCAAGGAAAGATAAGGCAATTATTTGTTTAAGTATATGTTCTGAACGATCCCACTGGGATGACGACAATGTAAAAAACAACGATCGTAAACGAACAAGGTAGACGAGCATGGGCAATAACAGTGGCACGGCATGCAATACTCCGGCAACGAGTCGAAAGCTGGAGTGCCTAGATATAGCAGGTGTAATCACTGACAAAATAGGCAACAGGTGTGAAGGCAGCAGAAATGAACGCCCGCCACCTGCTGCCAATTACGGATCATGACATTTTCAGGATCAGTAGTTGTGATTGATTGAACGGTGACATTAATTACCGGTAGACCTTTTTGAAATGTTTAAAAATTGACAAGTATAAAAGCATTTTTTTTCTTACCAACATTATTATTATTATTATTAATAATATTATTATTATTATTATTATTTATGCACATGTAACTCCGGCACAAATACTCAAAAGTCATGCAAAAGCGTTTCTTTTTTTTAAACATCGAGATCATTTTGAACTGTACCATTTTTATTACATTTAAATGACACAATTCAATTCCAAATGGCAGAATTAGCTTGGATTCATGATGTCATCATCATCATCATCATCATGTCTATTAATGAGACAAATGAGACCATGCAGCATCATGCAAGTGTTTTAATGTGGACTCTTCATTTTCGGGAATGAGCAATCTTAATCTTAATTCACCCGCACATTTCATTAGTGGTTGACCTCATGCAACACTTGACATGTTCACATCCTTTTAAGTCGTCATTCAAAAAAAAAAAAAAAAAAAAATGATACATGAGGTAGATTTGCAAAATACAACAGAAGCAAATGAGCAAAAAAAAATAAAAAGCGTCATAGTATGTATTTTTAATATAACTTGAAACGACACAAGGCAACCAAACCATTATAAATACATTTTGCATTATGACATTATGCAATTCTAAACCACTGCATCATTGACATCTAAAAATGGATGAAAGGAAAAAAAAAGACAAAAGTCTGAAGGCAAAGAGCGCAAGCTTCTGAAAGCACGCCCCCCCCCACCCTTCCACTGAGTGTGCAATAGACATTCAATTATTATTATCATTCGCCAAGCCCTCTTTGTATTTTCTGCCACTATTTATTTGTCTCCAATAAATTAAAATGTTGCACTTGTATTTTACCATTGCCTTGTCAGGACACGAAGGTCGGTTTGGAAACGAGATGATGCTCTCGCCTGGCAATCGGTTGTGAAGGTTCAATTTTGAGCAGACCTTTTGTAGACAACACAGTTTCCATTCGGAGGGTCTCCGTGTCCAACGGGGAATGTCTTGACAAATTCCCCATAACCCTAAACAATACCAAACCAAATCAAAAATGATGGTGAGGTTATTGTGTCGGCAA